>JAQQBR010000003.1:2535237-2546559 GCA_030347285.1 Microctonus hyperodae | reverse complement strand
ACATATGAAAATATACATGTATTGATAATATTTAAACATGTACTGTTAATAGATTTGCTAACAGGTGTCACGTAATCATCCTTTTTCATTCACCATAAAAATTAAATCAGTTTTTTATTATTATTTATAGTGTATCGCTGTATTATATAAACGTATATTCCCACAATTAACCTAAAAAAAAAACAGAATTATATATTAAATACTGCTGATGGATAATAAAAATTATTAACAATAAATATAAATTATTTTCAATGTCAATGAACTTTCAGTCATACAGTAATTTAATATTTTATGTTGAAACGTTTAAAATTATCGTATATTACATATCAATGAGTAGAATTTTGCATGAATGACAAAAGCAAAATACAATTTTTAATAAATAACTACTTAAAATTTTAAATAAAATGAAAAGTATATAAATGAAAAATTGTGGGAAAACATTATGGGCAAAAGTACTTCTAATTATAGGCCATGAGCTTAAGGAGAGTGAATCGATCCTCGTCACGGCACCATCAGCAACGAGTCGTGTTGACCCTCTCATTTACTTTCCCTCTATCTCCCTCTTTACCTGGATAACAACTTATTCATTCTCTCTTTTTCTCTCTCCCTCTCCATAATCTCGTGCTCCAACATTTTTATTTCATCTCAACTCGAGCTATACACACAGTCACTCTCAATTCACAATCGAATCTAAGCGCACACGGAAATTGATGCGCTTTGTTATAGAAAGTGACGCTGCGAGGGTTTGCTACAATTTTTCATGTATAAAATTATAAAAATATGTATATATATTTTTGATTAATAGAACTTTTTTATGAGTAGATAAATAATTATATAATAAACCGTGAAATAATCATAATTTGATGGATATATATGTAGTATGTATAACAAACAATAAACTCATGACGATTGCATGAATTTTATCTTACGTCAACAATCAATATGGTGTTTTTTTTTGTTTGTTTGCTTGTTTGGAATAATAAATAAACGTTCATTTCCGTATATGACGCCAAACCCTTTGGAGTGTTACAATCTGCGAGTCTGATGAAAGAAAAAGAGAAAAATAAAAATATAAATCGGCTTACATATGTAATAATATTGTGTTTGCTATAACGCAAGATTAATAATGATGAAAGATAGATAGATAGATAGATGAATATTAAGAGTATGAGAGAGATAAAAAGAGAGAGGGAAACTGAGAATTGACTTCTCTTTATGGACTTACTTTTTTTTTTTTTCTTAGACTCACTTATTTTCCAAACTTTTCTTACTTTCAATTAGTTGGTACAATGAATAACCGCACCTTATTTGTTATTGTCAATTGCTGTCGATTTATTTTTTTATAATTATTTTCGAATAATGTAATTTGTTGCATTCACATGAATGTCAACAACGCGCGGCCGCCGCGGCTGCGAACTGTCACTTTGCCCTTTGATGAAAAACAGCAGACGAGAGAAGCTACGAGAGAATACGTAATAATATACTACTACAAACTACAAACCACTACTACTAATACTACTATTATAATAATTCAACATTGTTACCAATATAAAGTCACTAGATAACGAATATTTTGTCACTATACATAGGGGAATTGTGTTTTAAAAAGTAGACTGACTAACTTCATTACAGTCGGTAATATAGGGAGTTTGCTAAAAATGTATTCTAACCTAACTTTTTTGAAATATACACACATGTAATTTATGTAAAAATATTTAAAGAAACTTGTAAAGGGAAATTAATTTAATTAATATTGTTTGATATAATAAAGACAATGACACATATATTGAAGAAAATTGATGTTAATAATTTTTCAAAGATTTTTAGGAGATATAAACATCATAAGGAACATTGGGTAGGTTATAATGATGAAATTATTTATTTTTGTTATTAGTTAATGTAATGAAATTTGTATGGATTAATATTTTTGTTACTATTATTGTAGAGTGTGTTGAAGAAAAAGAATAAAGGAAAGGATAAAGCATTAGAACATTTTGACGATTTTTATAAATCCGTTTATGGCTCATCATGGGAAAAGATAAGAGAAGCAATGTTAATAGAAAATAATAAACATGTTGCTATTGTTAATAATTTTTCTGACCACGAAGCAATTGCTGAGAAGCTTTCAGTAAGTTTAGATAAGACTATTTATATTGTATATAATTTATAGTTATTTTTAATTATTGTTAATGTAACTGTTATTTATAGTTACTTGGAGCCATGAATCTCAAATCGTTGTATGAAATTCATAAAAAAAATTACGAAGAACGAATAAAATCTCGTGCAAGTGAAACTACTTCTAATAAAATTTATAAGATGAATCAACCGGTTGAAATGATCTTGCAAAATCAACGACAATCTGAATTACAATCGATTTTCCCTGAGAGTTATCATGTTCCAGATCAATTATTGGCTCAAAAAGAAGACAAAAAAAAATATCATCCCGATAGTGATGATGATGATGATGATGAATTATTGAAATCAAAAAATATTATGGACCCAGTACAGTTACGATCCATGGAAGAGAATGTAAAAGTACATCAAGATGAAAATCGTATTATAAAATCATCTGTAGGCTTGACATCCTCTTGTCTTTATGAATATGTACCTGCAACAAAATTAAAAGGTTTAGATGATTATGTACTTGAGTCAGATCATTATGGTCATTATGCACAGGGCGCTGATTTTTCAGCGAAAATTGAAAAAGAAGCGATTTTAAATATTCCTGAGTATTTGAAAATTTATACATTCGAATCTGGAAATGATTCACGTTTTCCATCACCTAGAAGAGTACACTATGATGTTTATGGTAAAAATTTATTTGGAATTAATAGAAATATATATATTATCAAATGATAATAATTTTAATGTAATGAATTTTCAGATTATTATTTAATGGACGGTTGTTCAATACTCCCAGTGTTGGCATTGGACTTGCAAATGGGTGATACTGTTCTCGATATGTGTGCAGCACCAGGTGGAAAATCCCTCGCAATGCTACAAACATTGATGACATATATCTTAGTTGCTAATGATTCTTCGCAATCTAGGTCGAGGCATATGAATGAAGTTTTCCAAGATTATTTAGGTGACTTTGATGCATGGAAGGAAAAATTATTTTTAACACGCCATGATGCTAGAGCAATTGAAGATAAACATATTTACAATAAGGTGAATTAACGTCTACTTATTTTCGATTACATATAATTTTATTTTGTTTTCATTCTTTTTCATTAACATATAATATTAATACTTTCATACAATAATTAATATTTTCATACAATAATTCAATTAAATGCTTAGATTTTAGTCGATGTCCCATGCACGACTGATCGTCACAATCTTCATGCCGATGAAAATAATATATTCTCACCAACACGAGTAAAAGAACGTTTACGTTTACCAGAATTACAAACTGAAATTTTATTACAAGCATTAAAAATTGTTGCACCTGGTGGTACAGTTGTTTATTCAACGTGTTCATTGAGTCCAGTACAGAATGATGGTGTTGTACAAATGGCATTAAAAAAATGTTCAGAGGAAATGGAATCAGTAATGATAGTCAAGTAAGTCAAAAAAAAAATTAACTATTATTTTTCAGAAAAAATATAAATTGCAATGGGGAAAAAAAAATATGTTTTGTACTTTTAGAAACCTTGACGAAGCGCTTGCGCCTCTTCGATTTATTTACAAATTTGCAACAAATTGTGGATTAAAATACGGACACGTTGCAATACCAACGAAAAATAATAATTGGGGTCCAATGTATTTTTGTAAAATCGTCAAACTACCATAAAATAGTGAGTAATGATCTTATAATTGTATACTTATTAATTAAAATATTTTAACAATTTGATTGTGACCATAAGTTAATACTACTTTTGGCATTTATTATTTTTTTCTCATAATGCGTTAATTTTTATAGTAATCAATAAAATTAATTTAAGATTCACAATTTTGTTTAAGTGGCATGTCTTGCTCATGCGGTTCTTCATCATTGCCCTTAACTTTATTCCAAGATTGTTCATTACCTGAACCAAATATCCAATAAACAATTATTTCAACAACTAAAATACCGGCGGTGACGAAGAAAATTATATTCCATCCTTCGGCTGGAGTCTGTAATGAATTTTTACATTGATAAAAAAAATATATTAATTAATGGTAGCTTGAATACGAAAAATTGCTATCAAGTATTTATACTTACATCACTTTCGGTGATATATCCCACGATGAGTGGTACAATTATACCTGGTATTGTTGCAAAAGTGTTTGTAAGGGCAACTAAAGTTCCGGCGAAATTGGGCGCGATGTCGATATGATTCGCCAAAAATCCGCTGTACATTCCTCCCATACATGTTACACCAATTGTCATAAATACAACTGCTAATGTACGATTCTGTCCGAGAAAGGCGACTACCAATAAGCAAATCATTGGTATGACAGATGCTGAAAACACATAAGCATTTATATAATTGCAATAAATTGTAATCTGAATATATTTCTGATCATTTTAAAAATATAAAACTTACAGAAAAATGTTCCTATTTTTCTTGATAGAGTTACGGTTATCTGTTTTTTTTCTACTATAACTGACAAAACTTTGCTCAATAACATCGTGAATATCCACATGCATAAATAAGGCAACGCAGAAAGTGTTGCATTCTGTAAAGATAATAAAAAATATTGGTTTAAAAAAATTATCCCCAGAAAAAAAATTTCAATGAAGATAAATTATATGAACTCACAGATTTCAAATCAAACTCCAATACTTGGTTCATAAACGATGGTAACTCTACCAATAACATATACCATCCGAAATTACTGCAAAAATGTGCAATAAAAATGGCAAGAAACGCTGGCGATTTAAATATTTGTCCCCATGGTACAGGCAACTTATGACTATGATTATCACTGGATTCACCCATAGAATTCGAAATATAATCTCTTTCCTCTTCACTAATAAATCTTTTTTGTTGTTCAGGTGAATCTTCAACCATCAACCACCAAGCAGTGCACCAAATAAGACAGAGAACACCTTCAATATAGAAAACCCAAACCCATCCTAAATTGGCAGCTAATAATCCAGACAAAAGTATCGCTATAAGCGTCCCAATTGCTGTTCCTGCATAAATAATTGAAGCTAAAACATTTCTTTCACTTGGTGGTCCCCATTTGGTCACCATCACGTGCATCGCCGGAAAACTAACTCCCTGAACAAACAAAAAAAGTGAATAAATAACACAAAATAAAATATAAAATTCAACAAACGAAATATAATAATAAATTAAATATTTACACCACCAATTCCTTGGATAACTCGCATCAATGCCAATAATAAATAATGTCCATGAGCAGAAATCGGTGATAATACTGATGCAACAACATTCAGAAGCACTGCGACATTCATCACCCATTTCGCTGATACCAATTCGGCCATTCGTGCACCAGGTATCATTGATATTAAATATCCTATGAAATAAGCTGATAATATCTGGCCTTGAACAGTTTTATCCCAGACAAATGGACCATCCTATGGCGCAACAAACAATGCAACAACACTCATTAGTGATATTCTTTTTTTTTTGTGTATCCCACATTTTTAAAAATATATATTTTTTACTGTATAACCCAGTAAACAACACTCTGATTCATCAAATGCAAATGCATACATATATAAATGAGCGTTACGGATTTATATTTAAATAAAATTTTTATATTTACTTCTGATACATTAGTAGTGCTGTTTACTGATTCAACTTTATTGGAGGCGTTGTAATTTCGGCTGTTTTCTGCTAGCGCTGTATGATTCACCATTGCCACAATTGCAATACTAATATTAACTTTGAATCCATAAATAATGGCCAGTCCAATTGAACCCATTATGGCCATGAAATATCTCATCGGCATGAATTTCCCGCAGGATCCATTTTCTAAAAATTAAAAAAAAAAGAGATAAATAATTTAGAATCATTAATGAAGGAATGAATTTTCAATTCAAATATCTAATTCATAGAAATTCTTTCACTCTTTCGTTAATGAGCTACTGAAGTAATGAATTAATTGAGTATCCATTGATAAGAAACTTTCACGAATAGTTTCTGGACATGATATTTAAGGTATAAGTTACGGCCTACGTGACAGACATCACTCGACCATGTACGTGCCTGAGGCATTTTTTTTTTCATATCTGAGCAATCAATGTATAAATAATAAAATTATTTTTAATCTAAATTAATATTTAATTCTTTTATTACAAGTGCAGATCAAGATTTATTTATTTATTCTGTAAATTTTGTAATGTTTCGACATTTTTTACGGAGTAATTAATTTTTTTGTTCATTCATTTCCTGTTATTGTTACAGTATGAGATCATTTTTATTACATACACCATTCGGTAATGGTTAAATTAATATTTATCTAAGAAAAATAATATAAAATGAAAAAAATACCGAACTTATTTACGCTCAAAATTAAATTATATAATTGAAAGTAATTATTTCAAATTACGATTAATTAAATTATCAAGCCGTAATTCATCTATTAATTTTAATGAAATTAATAAATTGATTTATTTTAAAAATTTTGATTTATATTCATATATTAATGCGCAAAAATGTGTAAGTGCATTTTCGCGCGCTTCTCTCGACCGATCGGGTGAGGTCGGAGATCCAGAATCCAAGGTCATTCAAGATCACCGCACTTAACAATAAATAATAATTAGCACGTGCATTTTATATTTTCAAAATTTTCACAATATCTCTATTTTAATAATTACAAATATGATTATCATTGCTAATTATTTTTAATAACAAAAATACTTGTAATTATTCATAAATTATTAATTCAACTTACGATCTCGTGTTGTTTCAACAGCCATAATTAATTGATTATATTAATTAATAAATATTAAACTGAAAAATAAAAATTTTTGCCGGTGAAATTTGATAGAAAAATTTTCAAGTAAATAAAATAAAAAATTAATATTAATCACAATTAAATACTTTTTGAATATTAATTCAAGTCAATTTAAAATAAAATATTGAAGATTATTCAAGATTGAGTAATTTTGCTCATCACAGAGAGTTGCAATCACTCGTACGTTTGGCTCCACACTGAAATATTTGAAGAATACTACGCGCCCAACGAGCTGAGCCCTTTGGTGGGATAGAACTATAGAACGGTGTCCATGTGGTATAGAGTCTTCGAGAAGTATTACGAATTTCAATGCGTCGGATCGTGTGCGCGTCTAAAATTAAGTATACGTGACTTCTTCCAATGGATCCAACACTCAGGTAATAGCAGTATCCGTGTGTGTGTGACTTGTTGAATAATATCCGTGTCTTCACGACTACAGTCGAAGCATGTCGAAGGGTTTCCCATATCATTCTCCCCATTCTCATGAGCAACAGCCCTAAAAAAAAAATATTTGGAAATTCATTCAGCATTTCACCCCAAACACACAACGGCCTTATATGATACATATAATTAAATGATAAATTTATCTCATCAATTTCAACACGTGATTCATGAAATTTTATTATAATATCAATCAATAAAATAATTTCTTATTCAAAAAAAAAATATTTATCCTTATTTATACTATACAAATTGATTAGATTAATTGTAAATATAATAATAAATGGGATCACTTATCAAAAATATCTTATAGTTATATTGGAAAGATATTATCAATAAATGGATATATTTCCTAAATATTAATCACAAAAAAAATTAATTATCTGATAGAGTAAATGAAATAAGAATAAATAAGAATTTATATATATTTTGTAATGTAAATAAATTTATAAAATTGATTTATGATATTAGCAAATATTTTCAATATGGAATTTATGTATTTTTAGAATCATTCGAATTTAATAATGGAAATCTGACGTAAAAACGATGCAATATGCATCACGTGTTGAGGGATGTTCCGTAATTTGCAGCAATACTGCGAGTAAATTGTGCAATCATTATAGATATATGTATGTATACGTTTATTACATATGCGTACACATGTAGAATAGAAAAAAAAATCACTTGGTATGAACTGATGCAAGTTCATAGTGCTTGTGTCCTTGGTAACGTGGCCCACCATGACATGATTCGTACAATTGACATTGATCAAGATTAAATGTCATGAGTGTTAATACCGAAGAACAAATTGATGATACATTTGATGAGATTTATATGTGGCTGGACCGAATATCTTTCTCGCGTCCAAGAAAAAATATCTCAAGAGACTTTTCTAACGGCGGTAATTTTATTTATATTTATTTTATTTTTATTCAGGGTTATATATGATTTTTTTTTTCATTTTAGTTTTCATGGCTGAATTATTGAAAGAATACTATCCACGTTATGTTGATCTTCATAATTATTATCCTGGTAATAGTTTAGCACGAAAAATTGACAATTGGCGTACCTTAAATAGAAAAGTTTTGTCGAAAATTAATATGAAATTAAATGACAAAATAATAATGCAATTGGCAACAGGTCAAGAGAAAATAATTGAAAATATTCTTATTAAGTTACGTATGAAAATATTGAATGATTGTAATAATGAAAGGAAATTATTGTATTCGGCTTATGAAGATGATGATGCTGCAAGTAGTCGAGTTGAATCAGTTTTAGATCTCGATGTAATTCAAAACAAAACGGTTCCTAAATCGGCTTTTTTAAAATTACGACGAGAATTCGATGAAAAGAAAAATATTATCGTTGTGCAAAATGCAAAAATATCACACTTGGAAAGTTTAATAAAACTCAAGGATCAAAGAATAGCAGATTTGTCAACACAAATTGTAAGATTGGAACATCATTGAATTATAAAGAAAAAAAGAAATGGATATTTTATTTATTGTAAAATCAATTCAATGAAAATTCTATATATTATTAATGTTTAAATTTAAATTTGCGCTCGCATACTTGGCGGTGATACTAAAATAACGCCGTCTCCTCTAACAAACAACATTGGAATATTTCTCTTTGTGGTACGATAAACTTCCTCATATGTTTCTTCGTCAATTTCTACCGTTGTTACTGTCTCTTCAGCATCACCAAGAACCATATTCAAATGCTGATCATACGCCTGAAGGAAAAAAAAATACAATAATTAGATTAGAATAATGAAAGACTCAAGTGTAAGAAATATCATTAAATCATGATAATTTATAATTAAATTTATGATACTTACATGCAATCGTCCACGTAATTCTCTCTCATTTCGCATTTTGACATATATCCTCTCATCTAAACTTAATCTGATTAGATCCAGTGGTTCTTTGACATTAATTGCCGGTACCTAAATAAATAAATAAACTCATTGAGGTTATGTATGTTTATTTTAACCTATAATTCATTGAAAAAATTCACCTGTTCTGTCTCATCAGCCATATTAAATATCAATAAGTACGCAATGAAAATCCACAAATTCTAATTAATAATACGATCTATGAAAAAATATCGATTGAATGATTAAAAAAATTTTTTATTAAATATTTTAGGAGATATGCATAAACTCCTATTCGAAGATTGTGTTTCAATTATTAACCGCTTGATAGCGCCACGTGAACAGTCGAAATTCATTAAAAGACTTCCACAATTAAATGCAACAGTAGTTTAATAATGAAACAGCTAAAGAAATATTATATCCATTCTGTAAAAGCATATATATTCTATTCTCATTACCATCTATTAATAATAATTAATAACCTATGGCGAAAATATAAATTTATGACATGAAAAAGAATTTTCACCCGATTCTCCATTTAAATTTTCCCGCTATAAGGTGGATTTGTTCCCACTTTTATACTAAATGTTCCTCAATTTGATCAAAATTACCAGAATTTACCTACAGCTCCATCTATCAGAATAAAAAAAAATTTATTTCATACCAAAAGAAGATCTCTGTACTCATATATAAAAATTATTTGTTCTCCATGCATACATAAAAATATATATATTTTTGTTCCAGAGATTACGATAATAAAAAGTAGGCGGCGCGCAGTTCGCATAATCGAGCAGTCGTCATTCCACAAAGTACCGTCGTCGTCTCTCCCATCTGGAAATGAGGCGGACGAACGCCATTTTCTTTATTTCACACATACGGACTCCACGGGTTT
The DNA here is from genome assembly GCA_030347285.1 of Microctonus hyperodae. NCBI lineage: Eukaryota > Metazoa > Arthropoda > Insecta > Hymenoptera > Braconidae > Microctonus > Microctonus hyperodae. Next base: position 2,536,432 of record JAQQBR010000003.1, on the reverse strand, counting down.
ATAACACACAACCCATTGCGCCGGATCGTGAATCGTGATATGTTAGATATGTAGTGTGCAGGAGCAAGTAGAACAGTACCAATCAACCACTAACGATAACGACGTCGACATCAACGACATACATCAATCAACGTGCAAGTGTACTATGTTACGTTACAATAATTAATTATTCAATTAACAAAAATAAAACAAATAAATATTATTATCAATAAAGTGCAGTACAGTGTAATTTTCTAAGCGTCTGTGTGGTAAAAATTTTTGAGGGCGATGCCCGGACACGCGACCGGGGGTGCGTCAGCGGATATGGTGAGTGTATTATTTGTTTCAAGGGATTTAATATTAAAAAAAAAATACTATACTCCCCCTAATAAAACAGCTGGCAATTTATAAAATATCGTGACATCACGTCAGAGAATAAATTGTGCAATGTCTAAATAGAAATAGCGAAATAAATTCTTTGTATATTTTTTATGTACTTAGTTCACTTGTAATGAATGGAGGAGGTGAATGATGATTGGATTGTTAGGTCACATTGTTTTATTGCTTCTAGAATAACGGATCATGGATCTCGCCGAGTTTATTACACACAAGACACTGAAAAGAAAAAATATACACTCACATACACATGAGAAACACGCCAGAGAATTCAATAAATAATAGTTATCTCTGCGCAATTATGCAGATGATGCGGAATAAAATAGAGGGAGGTTTTTAAATAGAGGTGTGGCGTATTGTCAATGATGAAAAATAAGCAAGAAGATGGAATAATAATCAGTGGAGAACGATTAAATAATGATGAATTATTTGATTTGCAATCGTTTTACATTTTGATAATAATTTTTATGGATATTATTTAAGGGTTGGTTCAATGAGGGCGTAGGTTTAAAGAGTACTTGATGATTATTTCAAAGAGGGTGGTAGTACCACCACCATTCTTTGCAATTCTTTATTGTAAGCAAAAGTACCTATACCTATTCGCTATTATTTTTATGTATGCAATTGTACTTGGCATCAAGTTTTTTTTTAATTGTTTTTCAAGATTATTTTTTTCTCTATACAATTTCTAATTTACTCTGCCTGACAAGCAGAGTAAAAGCTTGATAATGATGACGACGAGACGTTTACTTCACTTTGTTGCACATGGCTGTCATTGTCAAGTCGGATTTACTAGGGGGAGGTTTGGTACTTTTTTTTT
>JAQQBR010000003.1:2517275-2535137 GCA_030347285.1 Microctonus hyperodae | reverse complement strand
TAAAATAAGAAACATTAAAAAAAAAAAAAGAAGAATGAAAGGAAATAACGAAGAGTATAGACAAATTCACTGCAGCAAAGAATATGCAGTAAAAACAATTTTTATTATTTTTTTTTCTTCTTTTTCATTGCAATGTGGAATGAATACTAATGAAATTCTTGATGCCCAAAGAACGTAAACGCACATATATATGTATATATATATATAAGGTAACTTTTGGTCATTGGTCAACTGTGCTAATTATGCTGCATATATCAACTCTCATTCATCACCCTCTTTCCTGGTTTATATTCGTTGACATACCAGTGAAGGGTTGAAACAGTAGAGTTACATGACCGGATTCTACCCTCGCTCATTGCCAACATAATACCTAACAATATATACCTCTATGGCTAATTTTTTTTTTTCTTCAGTGTTTCAACACTGTCGTAGATCCGGTAACCGAGTTCTTTATTCCTGTCTATGCAGTACAATGTCTCTTAATAGCCTTGAGCTAATCTCGATTCATTTCTCTTCATTCCACATGACTAGAAGAGATTAATAAAAAAAGAAAAAAAATTTTTATGTAAACATCTTTATACATTAAAAAGAAAAAGAAAATAAAAATTTGTGGGTATTAATTCTAAATTCTAAATAACAATGGTTTTAATTATTAAATATTAATTAATTGAAATAAATATTTAATATTCAATAGTAAATTTATTTACTTTAATTAATTTTCTTTTTCTCAATGTGTTCTAATTATTGTTGTATTAAATAATAATCCACAGAATATTTTTCCTAATTTTATCATCTTACTTTCTTCTTTTATTATTATTTTTTTTTTCTTTTCATTATATCAATCAATATCCTTTTATCATTTTAATATACCCACGTGTGACTAACATCCACACACGCAAATGTAAAAAATTTATTGTGAAATATTTATTCAATACTTGCGTGCATGTTTTGTGCGCTGCCTATTTAAGTATCGATCCCGATGACATTTTCATGTTGTATATTTCGTCAACAGTATATCTTCAACATCCTTTCTCTCACCTCGAATTTAAAATGCACTTTAAATATATTATTAATATAATATAATACAATAAAAAGAGCATCGATGTATAATAAAAAACACAAATACATTCATGTTGAGAAATTAGTTGTTTAAATTTAATATTAATTAATCCTAGAATAGTAAAATGCGAAAACTTGATAAATAAAAAAGCAAATATAAATTCTAACTGTTCAATCGTGCATATTGCAATCTCCTTTTTTTTTTTAGCTTCATCACGATGTTTATAACGTAGATAAACAAATGTATATGTTTAGATTTCTAATCTACATTCGTAGATCTGTATAAATATTTTATAATATAAGAAAAATAAGAGAGAATTTTATATATTTCTTGTTCGTTGCCTTTTACTTGTAAATAACAAAAGACACACCTTTTATTCAACTTTATATTATTCATGTCATAATTTATTCTTCAATCATCATGAAGTCATATAAAGTTATAATATCAATAACAATTATATATTTAATCATTGACATATACTGCAAAGAAGAAGCCATTATTTTACGTAATTCATTTTTATTAATCGACTTATGTTATTTTCCAATGGTATTAGCTAGTGAAGTATGAATTTGTGATTGGAATGAAATAAAAGAAAAATAAATAGATATAATATCAAATATATAAGAAATGAGGTCTTGGGCGTTTCACAGAATATACCGTTGAATGTGAATGTGTGTATGTGTATAGTTGACTTGTAATAATAAAATAAAATACAGTTTTCACGATTATATAGTTGAAGTTCAGAGAAAGAGTTCGATGTCTAAAGATCTGCAATGCAGCATGACAAATACATAGACGGATTAAAAAAAAAAATACGTTAGTATTTTTCTTTTATCTCTGAATTTTTTTTTTGTATTCAAAAATAAAAAGATATATATTTTATCGTTATTGTTTTTGAGGGAATATATCACGTGTAAACATCTGTGTATTATTAAAAAAATATATTCTAGGAGCAAATTGAATTAATTTTTATAATTCACTTTGGGAATAAAGATGTGAATATAATTGAAATAATAAAATAAAAATAAAATAAAAAATGTTTTCATGCTATAATGTTTTATAATATGATAAGTTAAAATGTGTGTAAATTGAAGTATATTCATGTGAGACACACTTTGATTTCTCTCCACAAATGCGTGTAAAACTTAGTTCACTCGTGCAAGGTTGCAATATTACAACCGGTTATTTATATACATGTGTACATATTTCATGACTTGTTTTATTAAATAAAAAATAACACGTGTATGTAAAAATAATAATATACAAACATGCTAAGGTCAATGAATAGCAGTTACAATTCAACAGAATATAAAACATAGAGATAAATAAAAATTTAATTTAATAAAAAAGCACATTCATATAATAACTAAAAGGTAATATATTATATCTCCTTGTTTGAAATTCTGTGTCAATATTTAATTTGATACAATGTCAATGACAGTCTGTTCAATTTTTTTTCCCTTTTTTTTTTATTTTCCATTCAGTGCCCCAACAAAATAGGGGGCTCGAATGGCTCTTTTATATATACATACATCAGAGTATATATTTATATTCACATATATGACATGTAGCATAAATATTTTTTTTAATGTATATAGATTCAGTCGTGATATCCCTGGTGAGTCATCGCGACTCTATACGTGGAGGGTGGATTATATTTTCTCCCTATTTCACCATCTGAGTATTTCTTTGCCAACCGTCGACGATGCGTTTTCATACAACCCTCTTGTTCAGTACATAGAGCAAAAGTAGTAGTAGTATTAGTAGTAAAAGAAGCAGCAGCAGCAGCAGTAGCAGCAGTAACTAAGCAAAAGTAACATGGCCATTGCAGTCTGCGTCGTTGGCTTGATCAATATTACTGGGGTGAAGAATACAAAACATGAAGAAAAATAAAAAAGCCGAATCGTGCCATAGTTTATTGCATAAGGAAAAAAATAACTAGAGAGAAAAAAAAAATTATAATGAAGATAATGACAAAAATAATGAATAATGAAATATGTGAAGTAGAGATTAATATAAATATAAAAAAATTAATTAAAAAATTAATTAAGATTATTAATAAATAATTTTATGATATGAATGATAAAATATGTGAAATGGAGATTAATATAAATTTAAAAAATTAATTAAGGTTATTTATAAATAATTCTATGATATTAATGATGAAATTAGGTTTTTGGAAGTGGACCAAGTGTAATGGAGATAAAAAAAAAATTATTTATCGTATTGAGAGACAAATTTTTGATAAACTAAAAGATTTGAAATTAACTGTTATAATTGAGAGATGATCTAGCTCTTATTTTTGTTTTATTCTTTTATCTCAATTAGTGTATTTGGTTCTCTTGTTTCTCCACTCATATCCGGTTTCACCCTCAAATACCGGCGTATCCGTTTCCGGACGATAGACAAGGTTAAAGAGAAAATTGAGAAACAAAAATTGAAGAGAATGAGAGAACAAGCAAGCAACACAGCAGCCCGGTCAGTCGCGTGATATTCAAAAGGGGGAGAATTGGCAATCTAGTGTGCTTAAATTCACCCGCATAAATCTACTCTTGTGACTCACTTCCCATGGAATATATATATACATATATGCAAGCATATATCATTCACCCTTCTGTTTTCACTCATTATTATTTTACTCGGTTATATGCATGCAGTTTGAAGACTGTTGAAATATATATGCGAATGATTTTGAATACATGTGTTATTAAATATGGAATAAAACAAAAAATCTTTACTGTGTGTCACATGTTCACACATACATGAAGTTGAATTTATGAGTCATATGAGAAGTATATAATGTAGTATATGCAAAAATCATTGGTTTTGTGCGATATAGGATTTTTGTGTATAGTTTATGTGTGTGTGTATATGTATATGGGTGTGTGAGGGGAAAATGTAACTGTGCCATATGGACAGCATGTGCTGAAAGGCCATAAGCTGTTAAAAGTGTTTATGTATGTATAATAAATACAAACGAAGACAAAAAAAAATAATAAGACACGTGTGTATAGTAGGTGGCTTTTGGACACAATTATTATTTTAAAATTCATCTCAATTTTTAATTTTATACTGAAAAAACTAAAATTATATATATTTTTTTTTCTATATAAATATTTAAATTGTCATGAAAAAATATATTTATAGTATATATTGTAATTATATTTAATATAATGTATTAATAATTAATATTATTTGTTTTTTGTTTGCTTTAAAACAAATATAAAATTCTTCAACATAAAAATCCATATTAAAAACAAATGCAAATGAATAATCAGGATTGAAAATATTCAATTAATTTACCAAAAATATTTATTTAATTTCACAAATGACGTAAATAAATATTTATTATTAGTAAACCATCAATAAAATAAACAAAATAAATTTCAGGAAATTTATTTTTTAATTCTATAATTTACTAATTTATTCTTTCAAATTTCTTCATTAATTATGTCGTCCACTATCAACAACATATTCAAATACATCACTTGCACATAATCATATTGTAAAACAGTGACGATGAAGATAAAAAAAAATATTAAAATACATAAAGAAAGGGTCGAGTACATATAGTTGAACAAGGAAGAAATCGCCGGTGGCGACGAACGCGTGGGAGCCTTTGCTATATATAAATCGCATCGTGTGTGTTATATATAGGGTCGTGGTATGACCTGGTGTAGTAGTAATAATACACATGCACACACAAACACAATATCACATGTGTAAAGTTTATAGTTACACACATTGGTGTGCAGTGAATCTTGCAAGCAAAAGCTTCGCGTAAGCCAAGGGAGTAAAATTGTGTTTATATTGTTGGGATCTGGTGGGCAGCCACTGATAAATCATTCTGCTGAGCTATCACTTGGATTTATCCACGAGTTTATAACACAACATGCAATAATATGTCCCGAGGCAGATTAACAAAAAAATAAAGACAAAGGTAAAATGTATATATTTGTATTATAAATTTCTATTCTTTCTCTTAACAATTGTTATTTATATATTTTCTTGTTCTAATTTTTTTTCTTATTTTCTAGATGTTCATGCGATGCCTAGCTCGTTTGTAGCAAGAGAATTGGCTGGATGTTATAGTGATAACCATCGCAACACGCAATAGCCAACTCGTTTCATTGAGATCACTGGAGTAATATTCTGGTTGGGGTGCGAGGATGTTAACTACACACGACTTGATAAAATTCATACATGTGTGAGGAAGAATATGGATGATATAGAGAAGAGCGTGAAGTAAAAAGAGAGAAAGAATTAAATGAAAAAATAAAAATTGCTTAACCATCTGTTTCTCTACTATCATATCATTCTCTCACTCTCAGTTTGTGATAGCTAAGCTTGATAGCTTCATGTATCCCTTGAGGCGAATTTTAACGCAATGGATCGACGTTAGGAATTATATATATTTTATGACACTGAGAAATGAGTGAGGAAAAAAAATCGATAAAGATTATATTCAGTCCTTGAAGGCAAAGTGAGGGAAATAGTATCTGTATATACACTTGTCTCATAAAATTGAACGTTTCTATTTTTTATTATTTCTATTCAGACCTTTTGTATTTTTTAGTTTCTTTTATTTATTTATTTGAATTTTTTTTTCTTGTAGTTTTAATGCAAATTCTTGAGTCTGGTTTTCCTTGATGTTTAATCTTTGTGTGCATGCGTGTATATAATGTAAATGTGTTTATGTACTTTGAGTCATGCATGTGTTTTGTCAACTGTTTTAGCAATTTGACGTTGTGGATATAATACGCTTTCACGCTTATGTATCAGCAGGTGCAACGTCGACTGCGTTTATATTATTATATATACCTTTCTTGGGACTCTTTGCGGCAATGAGAATGCTAATTGGGACTTGCTCCCTTATTCTCTTTTGTATGTATATGTAATAGTCGGTAATGCTTTATCCATATGTAAAACCATTTATAAATGTGAGAGAGTTGTAGTCACGCGCATTTAGTTTTCCAGCTTTTTTTTCTCATATTCTTTTCATCTGCTATTTTGTTCTTTTTTTTTTCGCGTTTATTATTTTAATTATTTGTTCACTTTCCCACGATTTACTTGTGGTTATTAATGAGTTGAATTCATATGTATTTTTTTGTTTATTTATGTAACTAAAAGGGTTGAATGTGCTCATTTGAAAGACCTTGTTTGAAAAATGTTTTCGATAACGCAATGAGGTCGAATCTAATAACAATAATGAGATTATAATTAATACTTCAAGACATTATAAGCTATCTTATGTTAATTATTTTTGATTATTTATTTAGATTATATTTTATATTTAGTTATAAATTTAAGTCATGGCTATTAGTTCGTTGAATATAAGAAAATAAAAATAAAGAGAACAGAAATAAAAATGTGTATTTATGTTATGTGAGATTACTCATGTTTATGGGTGATGATAAGATATTTTTTGTTTTATCTTAAAGTGTTGAAATTCATTGATGATGCCCTATGTTCTCATCATATATAAATACTTCCTGTTAATCTATAACCATTTTGACCTTCTTCCACGTTTGCAATTGGTATATACTAAATGAATATGTATAGTGATGATCAGAGAAAAAAGATAGAGGTCGAAGATCAATCATCCATAAAGTTATAACTTGCCAGGTGGAAAACGGTACTATCACTAATACTTTTAGACATTTAGTATGAGAAATGCGAAAGAATTAAATTAAAAATCCGACTGCAAAATCAACTCACACACACGTAGAAATATATGATGAGTGAACGATTGGTGTGCTTTGAATTCTAGGATGCGGAACGACGACGCCAGAGCGCATTTTAATAAGCGTCACTTCCGGATTTCAATGCCCTGCATAATTTTTATTTATCTTCTTTTTTGTATTTCTTCCTCTCTTCATCATCTTCCAACTGAATTCTTAACGATTCACGTGCGTTTATCATCATTATTTAAATCTTTATTCGTGAAGTGAATACAAATTGCTGAGAGGATTATGTATAGAATAAAATACTGTTGGTCGATATAAAATAATAATATTAAATAAATTTCACTTTGTAATGATTAATATTAATACTTTGCGACAGTTTTATAGTTTGGATAATTTTCTAGATGAAAATTTGACAAAGTTTTATATAGTTAATTAAGCTTATATATTGCAGTGTATAATTTATGGTATTAAATATCGTGTAATGTAATTAAAAATTTTAATGACATTGTTTCAGGTCACGAGAGAGCGGATGAGTGAACTTTCAACAGTGGCTTGAGAGCCTTATATCACTTCCTGTGAATTTATTTGTTTATGTCCTGTGTGTGGTGAGGCTCAATAATAATCACGGCATTAAAAATATGCCGTTGCCAAAGAGATTGGTGGAGCCAGTTCATGTTGCACGTGGTACAATACCCGAGGCATTCCCATTGCCATCGGAATTGGAAGCGGCAACTAATGGCACATTGGCTAACACCATAAGACAATTGTCAAGTTTGTCACGACATGCTGAAGATTTATTTGGTGAGTTGGCAAGAGAGGCTCATACTTTGAGCGATCGTGCCAATTTATTGCAAGCTAGAATAGATCGATTGGCTGTTAAGGTTACGCAGCTGGATAGCAATGTTGAGGAAGGTGAGTAAATTACAGGAAGAAGAGAATTTTATTTCTCTTTCGAATGTTTTATTATATATTATTTATGAATTACTGTTTTTTTTTCTTGTTGGTATTTTTATTTTTTATGATTTTTCAGTCTCGTTGCAAGATATTCATATGAGAAAGGCATTCAAGAGCACGGTAGTATTTGACCAGCAGGTTGTATCACGCGATACAATGCCCACGGCGATGCTTGAGACTTATCAAGGCTGTGATACACCACCGCCATTAGATAAACTCAATGTTTATAGGTAAATGAATGTATTTGATTAATTGTAATATTTAATAGTTTAGTAGATATTTTATTAAATGTTTTTTTTTTTTATATAATTATTTTCTGTTTTTAGGGAGGATGGTAAAGATGGATTGAAATTTTACACTGATCCAAATTATTTCTTTGATTTATGGAGTCAAGAAATGCTAAAGGACACTGAAAAAAAATTACATGATCGGGGGAAGAAGGTAAAGACAAATTATTTTTAAATTGAATTAATACTTTTATTCACTTTTTATATTTTTGCAATATGCAAAAATTTTATCTTCTATCTTTTATGAATCTAAAATGAAATTTGATGGATTTTTTATTTTTAAATTAAATTTTAAATATAGTCGAGAATAATTTTCTAACGATCAAAAAATGTGACCTTGGTTATAGACCGAGTCTGAATATGCCGAACCGTTCAGAGAGGCAAGTCGATGGTTTGGATCTTTGTAGTTTTATTATTAAACTCTTTTACAAATAGCCCTTTCTATAAATTATTTATTCTTATTTGATATATGTATGTTTATGTTTGAATAAACATACGTGTATTTGTCATTATTAATCATTAAATTTCACCCACTCACTCACAATTTAATCAAGTGCTCACATTCTGTGTGGATTTCTCTATTATTAACAAAACCTTTTTGCGCTGTTAGAGTTTGCTCTAGCTGCTCGCTTAAAATGTCTAAATGTAGTTTATGCCTAAGTATATAATTAAACATATAAACCATTTTAAATAGCCAGTTCAATTTTTTATCTCATCTATAAATATTACATACATGAAAATATTAATGTATTTTTCATCCTTTTTCTAAAGTAGTTATGAAACAAAGGCGATATTAAATAAAGATGCTGAAATTTCGTTACTGCGAATTATAATTCACTTTTTTAATTCAGAGTTGAAAAATATAAAAATTTATAAAATAAATAAAGCAATTTATTTCGTTGTTAAATTAATTATAATTCACATTTGCGTTAATTTAGCAATCAATCAGTCCATCATTTATTTTTGTTTATTGCATTAGTGTGTAAATTAATTCATTAATTACACGAAACTCATAAATATCATCGTTCACCGATTGAGCCAATTTTGCCTTGATGTTTTTTGATACTGCCAATGCACCGCCCTGTTTTGAACTTTTGAATTTTTATTAGGAAAATGAGACAGAAAAAAAAAAGAATAAAAATAAAATAATTAATTAATGATAAATGTAATTAACTAATATGTGTTTACTCCATCGGTACAGCCTCATAGGCCACGGAATGACGGTGGAAATATTGGCGGCGGTGGAAGACACAAGAAACGTGTGAGACAACCCCACAATACACGCGAGCGACAACGACAACTTGCAGTGGGTCATGGCGAATATATTATGCCTACACAGGGTGTTCAATATCGAACGCCGCATAATATACCGGATGAATCATTATTGGGAATGGTAATGACGGATCCAAGACCACCTAGACCAAATAGCATTGAACTCAGGCGCAGTTATCCACCGGACGAACAACACCTTTACAGTCCACCAACTATGGATCATTACAGGTAAAGAATGCACTTTATTTATTGTTCGTCGAAACAATTAAATAAAAAATTCAATTCAATAATTTATTTTCAATTTATTCATTAAATTTCTTTAGAGCTGCCAATTATATGACTCAGGGATATGATGATGGAAGTCTCTATAGTTCTCATTATGCCCCGGGACAAGGACAAACTGGTAGTGAAACTTATCAAAGTCCTGGTGGTCAAAGTACACCAAGTCGAGGTGGTAGATCGCGACCGACACAGCCACCACCAGCACCACCAAGCAATGCTTCAAGCAATTCAACACCGACAACGACGTCAGCAAATAATACGCCAACAAGAGGAAGATCAATGAGCACTGGAAGAGATACACTTCCACCGCCACCACCACCACCTGGTGAAGTACTGTCACCACCGCCGATGAATGGCACAATACCGGCACATTTATTAAATAGAAATGGAAGTCGTTCAAACAGTCCATTACCGAGTCATCATTCGACACCAACGCCACCAAATCATACAATTCCAATGGGAATTGATGAACCTGATCCTGCGCCACAGGATTTACCACCGCCGCCACCAACACCTGATCCAACTCCATCGCGACCGATATCGCCACCGTGTAACATTCCACCACCACCTCCACCACCACCACCGCCGCCGGTTCTTAATGGGCCAATGCCATGTGTGCCAATTAGTAATGGTGATATTGCCAAAATGATTGCACTTAATCCACCGAAATTGAAGCCACTGAAAAGTATTGTCGATGGACAATTAAGAAAGCCATTAAATTCAAATATTCCAATCGTTGATCCACGAAATGATTTGCTAAAAGCAATCAGAGATGGTAAGATGTATTAATAATTGATATTCAATTTAATTAGTATTTTGTCTGCATAATTCTGTAGTTAATCAACTTGTATAGAATATTAATTATTTTACTTTTTTACTATAAAATATAGAGACATTTTTTTCAAGTTATTGAGTCTTAAGATATAATCATTGAATTTCGAAAAAATAATATTTTGTCATTGAAAAAATTGTGTATAAATTTTATTTTTAACTATTAGTAAAATTTCACATGGGTTTAAGAAAGGTAAACATGTGTAATTTCAATTTGAAATATGATCGAAGTGTAGTATATCTCTTATGCAAACGAAGTATTAATTGATATATTTTTTTCTGAGGCCAAGTTTTATTTATGAAATTTTTTTCTTGATTTGTTTTGTAGGAATTAAACTACGAAAGGTGGAGAAGAGTGAACAGAAAGAGGTCGAGCGTGTTAATGCATTAAATGATGTGGCATCGATATTGGCACGACGTGTTGCTGTTGAATTCAGTGACAGTGATTCAGCGTCAGAGAGCGAGTGTGACAGCGAAGGTTGGGGTGAACAAGATTCGAATATCGCGTGACCCGTGTCATTTACTCCTACTGCATCAGTCTCATAGAGGACGCGAAAATAATTAATAATAAATAACAGATAAAGAAAAATATAGCTGATGATAATGGTATTATTCTTTTGTTTCTATGAAACCAAATAATATATACCTTTATTCCATTTATTGGAATTTTTTAATATTATTTTGGCGCATATTCAAGAGAGAAAAACAAGTGAATCCAGTTGAATTATCCAAAGTACTGAGAAACCAAAAAAAAAAAAAAAAAAGAGTTGGTGCGAATAATTAATTGCACATAATTTTTTTTTCGAATTTTTGCTCCTTTTTGAAAAAAGGAAAAAATTTTTTTCAGTACATTCCGCAAAATATTCAGCAATCACATATAAAATAAAGTTGCTGATTACTTTCTCACAAATGTTTATCATTTTAATTGTTCATAGACTAAACATATAAGTATATAAAATAAAAATATTAAAAAAAAAACGGCTTCACTTGATGTATTATCAACAATAAAAGCTATATAAATGTGTATGATTAAGGGTCTTCCTGAGAAATAAAAGAATGTATGAAAGGCCGAAAGAATATCACAACACTAACCAACAAAGTGTTGTTATAAATTAAAGAAGCAAGAATGAATAAATAAATGAATGAAAAATAAAAGATAAAACCAAAATACTCCATTAACCAATTAAGGGGCAAAGAAGGATGTAATTAAAAAATTTTAGATGTCCAAGAAGGTGATTTAATTTTATTTAATGAGTTCATCTGCAACGACAAGTGTACATTCAATTAATAATTAAGTGGCTTAGCCCAGAATTTAATTGTCATGTGTATCGTAACAACAAAAAGGATAAAAATTCTTTTTGCAATACGTTTATAAATAAAAATGAATATATATATAAATATATAATTTTATGATATGCATATACAACAAACAATTATATAAATGCAGATAGGCTTACAAATAAATTTTAATGTCTTAGAAAACTTCGCCAACTACGACACAGTATTTGTTCTACAAGAACACGATTCGTTCTATATATAAATATTCTTTCTCTACCAATAATAATTGTTTTTGTTTATATATATTATTATGACGAATGACATTTTTTTTTTTTATAACTTTTAAGAGAACTAAAATTGTCTGTTATGCATATACATAATGTGAAGTTTGCAATGAGAATTTTTACAGAATTTTCTACTGTTCATGGGGAAAGTGGCTATGATTAATAATTAAAAATATAAAAATTACAAATATATCATGCATGTAAATTGTGCAGAAAGTGCTTGAAAAATTTCAATTTTAAATGTGAAAATATTGTCTCTTTGATGTCTGCTGATTTTCTCTTCTCATGATAAAACAAGGATGAAGGGGAAATAATAAAAAAGAAAATGTGCAACTGATTCAGCAAAAATTGTAATCATTAATAAATATATATCATAATTGTATTAATTATAAAATAAGAAATTTGTAGCAAAAAGTGTACAGAGCGTAATAAATCATATAAATAAATTATTCATGTACTTCAAATTTTAATTTACATAAAATAAGGTTATGTGTTATTTGAAAAATCGCGCGCTTTTATGGCGCTGATGTATTGTTCCTACTTTCAAAGGAGGAAAATACAGCGGAAATGTACATATGTTCTATTACAATTTGCTTGAAGTTTCCAGAAAATTTTTTGAAGCAACGGCTGGACATTAAACTACTACTATTCCAATAAAAAATATATATATATACTCGTAACACATTATATTACACAGTCATTTAATAGTGGTTACCTGCAAAGAAGTGTATGCAATCTCATTGACTTTCACTCAATTTTATTTAATTTAATATCAGAATAAACAAATAAAACTTTGTGTTAATTAAAAGTATTTCATACAAAAGTACTAGTAACATTTATAAGATCGTCAGTTTTTTAATTTACTGTTAATTCTTGAATAAAGTATAAATTAAACAGCACTGGTGACGCAAAAATTTATTCCCAAAGTTTTATCAGGCACGTTGAAATATACTTTATTGCAACGCACATAAACAATTGGCAATTTTGGTATTGTAGAGGATTATTATTAGGTAAATATTGTTGCTCAGAATTTAAGTTATATAAAGATTTTAGTTTTAAATCATTTTTCTCAAAAACGCTATAAATTTTTAGGTTATACACACAAAGAATAAAATTTTCATACTCATATTTTTCAATTTGATTTAGGAGGTTTTCAGGACTAAACAACTGTCAATTTTTGGTATAATAATGGCAAAGTGGGGCGAGGGTGATCCAAGGTGGATTGTTGAAGAGAGACCTGATGCCACCAATGTTAATAACTGGCACTGGACTGAAAAAAATGCATGTGCATGGTCGCAAGATAAAATAAAGGAGCTCTTCAATGATCTAGAAATCGGAGAAAATGAATGTGAATATTTTTTTATATTTATTATTCTACATTGTATTTTATAAAAGTCTTTTTATTATCATTATCATCATCACTTATTTTTTGTTATTTTATTTAGTGTGCTGCAAAGTGACGGAAATTGAAACTTGTGAAGGCGAAGCCGTAGTTAATAATAGAAAAGGCAAACTCATATTCTTTTATGAGTGGAATATTGTATTGAAATGGGTATCGGTTGAATCAAATGAAATAGAAGGAAAAATAACAATTCCCAATCTCTCGGAGGAAAACGATATCTCTGAAGTTGACGTGTGTATTTTAAATTATAAGCGTCTATTGTACACTCTGTGTGTATATAATTATTATATTTGTATTTTTTTTTGTAGATTGAGATTACATTGAAGACTAGCACAAATGAGGGAGAAAAGATAAAGCATTTCTTGCACACTAAAGGCAAACATACTATTCGGGAAAAGTTGAAGATCTACGTGTCAGCTTTGAAAGAAGGTAAATTTTTTTTTAGATTGAAAATTTTAGATATGAATAATTTTATTTTAATACTTTATGAATTTTCGTTTTCATTTTCTTTGCAGAGTTTTCTAAAGGGATGATACTTCCGAAAAAAGATAATAATAATCAAAATGTAGTAAATTCTAAAACAACTATTAACGTCAAAGCACAAATGAATACAACTGTCGTGTCGTCCAAAAATAAATCAGCTAATTATCAAATCGATACAATTACTGTAAAGCAGCAGCAAAAGTTCCAGTGTCGAGCTGTTGAATTTTTCAACATGTTTACAACCGTTGAAGTAAATATATTTTATGAATATGTGTATTTATTTTTTTCTAATTATTTTGAGGTTTGATTTGAAAAAAAAAAATTATGTCTATTAATTTTTTCAGATGGTGCAGGCATTTACTAAAGGTCCAGTGCGATTGGAGGCGAAAAAAGGTGGACAGTTTGAGCTTTTTGGTGGTAATATTCACGGTGAATTTGTCGAACTTTCACCTGAAAAAATAGTACAAAAGTGGCGATGTAAACAGTGGGATGAAGGACATTTTAGTGAAGTTATTCTTGATATAAGAGAAAAAAGTGATCATACCGAGGTTAATCTCACACAAACAGGGGTTCCTAAAACGTAACTATTTTATTTTATTCTTCAAATATCAATAATACAATATTATTACTAAGTGTTACGATATTCTGATTTATAAACAAATAATTTATTAAATATTTATACAATTGTGTATTTATTATTTCAGTGAGGAAGAATCAACGAAAGAAAATTGGGATCGATATTATTGGGACTCCATTAAACGAACCTTTGGATTTGGCTACTTTATGTGATCTAAATTCTCATTTTGACATATTTATAACTAATAATATAAGTAGAACAAAAGCATAAAATTAATTTGATTGAATCATTTGCTCGTGCGAAATCTGAATGAAAATAATAAATGAAAATAAAATCATAGATCATGAATGAAATTGAATTGTCAGCTGGTATTTGCTTTATTCATATGTACACATACATACAAAACACGTGAGATAGTAAAATAAATACAGAATGCAAAACAATATTTAATTGTTATTTTTCAATTATTATTAATTCCGTCTTTACCGACTAAATAAGCAAAAACAAACCGTGAGATGGAGATGATTGTCTGCACACACAGATAAAAATCGTAAAGTAAAACAATTGTTTTCAAAGTCATCTTACTAATGACGAATAAATCAAAAATAATTCTTTATTTATTAATCACACAAATTAATAACTATTACGGTCCATCATTATTTTTTTCTACTCACAAAAATTTTAATTAATTCATAAAAATATTAAAAATTATTCATAATCGACTTGGCCGCTTGTCCTCATTCCCTTGCGTTTCATATATAAAATACATCAAGACAGAAAATAATAATAGACCCCATACAATTTTCCGATTAACCGTTTGACCTACTTACCTATCATCAACGGAAAAAAAAATAATAAAATGAAGGGTAAAAAATAAAAGCCGTAAAGAAATGAAAAAAAAAAAAAAATGAAGATAAAATTAGGATTATTGAAGATTATTTTTATGCTTTTAATAAAAAAACACTACTAAATGACCTATCTACAGGATTAGATCACACTTCCTTATCATCCGTAAGCCACCTCGTATATTTTATTCCTCCAATATTATCTATCAACCTATATAAAATATCTAAAATCCGATATTATCCAATACTTTTCCCTTATTTTTTTTTTTTCATTGTTTCCCTCTCGTATAATTTAATTCACACGATATCTCGCGCTATTTCATCAGCCATTTGACGTTGACGATTCTAAAGTAATTTCCGCGCGGAAACAACTCGTATAAAAAATAAAATCATTTCATATACATTCATTTCCTGTACACATCAACGCATTTAATCTCGCAAATGAACCTAAGAGATTTATAAATAAATAAATAATTAAAAATATAAATATAATCTCCGCTGAATAAATTGAAAAAAAAAAAAAAATTTTCAAAAAATATTATTAATTAATTGACTTTTAAATTACATTCATCCTCGTTTTTTTTTTTCTAGTAAAATTACTTGAATCCAACGTGTTTAGTAAAGACCAATGTCCTCCAAAGTGATGGTATAGTAGCGGGGTTGTGGGCATTAATATCGTGTGCGCGGCACGGGCATGAATGAGCAAAGCTGCTAATATATATGCGTTAACGATAGGGGTTGAACATTTAGGGATGGGCGCGTGAGTGAACAAGCGCTTTCACATGTGTCTGTATGCTTTATCCATGGTGTGAGCACACAAAAGCGTGTGTGTCTGCTTATACACCGATGAAGAAAGAAAACACGTACATGTCTCTAATGAGAGATGAAAAGAGAACGGGAATTGTATACAACATTTACAGTGGGGTGGACGCGATAACACACCAACGACGACGAAGGCTTGGCAAAGTGCGCGCGCCTTCGAAAATCAAAATCAATGTAGTCAGCTCGCGCGGTTCGCTCTCACGGATTGCCCACGCCCTAGTCCTTCGCGGTCCTTCACAATAATCGGTGTCTGCACATGCAACACAGAGATGATTCTACACACATAGCGTGGGCCAGTAGTTTGAGCTGCACATAGGAGAGAGGCGAAAGCTGAGAACAATCAAACAAAAATAGCCCCAGGAAAATTGAGGAAAAAAAAAAGGGAACAATTTAGAATATAAAAAAATAAATATTATAAAATTATTATCAATGTGCCAAATAAATTTAAAGTGGATTTATTATTATTAATAATTATATTTTATAATACATTTGAATATTTAATAATGTAATTATTATTTAAATTATTTATAAAAAATATGGGAGTAAATAAGACTCATGACACGACCTCGTGCTTGGCTTCAGCGTTATAAATACAGAAGACGACAAGCACACGTTGGTCTCTTGGCACATCCCCGATGTGGCAGCAGTGTCGATGAACAGTTGGCGGTACAGCGAATAAACGGCTAACGGCGGCGGCGGCAAAGAGTATCAGGGGGATGATTGGTGGAGAACACACGGAGGCGACGCAAGAGGCGAATAGTTCATGAGCCCTCCTTGCATATTTCGTCCAGGAGAGAAAACCGCACCCTCGTGAGCGCGCGTGAGACGACGAGGGTGTTTTGTTAAATGGTCAAAATAATTTTTTTCATGTGTACTTAATGTGAGAATTGATAAAAGTGTGAAGGAAAAAAAGCACGAGATGTCGTGTATGTTGAAGTTCATCGATGAAAATAAAGAAAAAAAATAAAAAGGTGATTTGTGCTGAATCTATTTTCAATTCCAACAATCAATTCTTACAAATGGGTTTCAATTTATCAAGGATAATAATTAACTAATTGGTGATATGTATTGTATATTCTTCTGCTGATGTTGGTGATTATATTTCCGATGGCGATCATGACGTGATGAGAGTTCAAGTGGAATGTTTAAAAACTTTGTTGAAGCATAAACATAAAACTATTACAAAACGATTCAATTTTATATAAGAAAATTTTCTGGGGTCCAATGATTTTCATGGGGGAACATTGGATGGGAAAGTACGTGAGCTATTGTGTGTGAGGGGTTGTGAGAAGAGAAAGAAGGAAAAAAAAGAACAAGAGATGTATAATAGATAAGAAAGAGAGATGTATGTACAAGAAACGATGGACGAAGCTTATCATCCACCAGCCCTTACTGTGGACTCGTTTGCTTCAAGAGAGCTGAATCATTTTAGCAAGAGATGTAATGTACATGGCCGTTGATTTTTAATTGAGTACGTACATTGTTATAGATTGTGTGGGTGTTTCCATTATTAATTTATATTCATTGAATGAATTTTAAAATAACAAAATAATAAAATAATCAAATTATTATATTTTTTTTTTAGCTTTGTATATTTATTTATTTTTATTTATTCATTTTATAATTCATGTTTTTATTTATTTATTTTATAATCTATATTGTAATTATTTTTGTTTATTTATTTTATAATCTATATTGTAATTATTTTTATTCATTTATTTTATTTGTTTATATTTTTATTTATTCATTTTATAATTTATATTTTAATTTATTTTTGTTCTTTTATTTTATTTTTTTT
>JAQQBR010000003.1:2475532-2495215 GCA_030347285.1 Microctonus hyperodae | reverse complement strand
AATTGCTGTATTCTTTACACAATGTCATTTAACATTTTTGCAAACTTTAAACGATTAAATCAAGTTCAATGGATTAATTTCCATTTTCCAAATATAACAGACGTGAACTCACCGCCATCGTGAACAGAAAAGGGCGAAATAGACTGACAAAAATAGTGACGTCACGCACCAACAAATGCGCGCTCTGGTGTGAATTCCGAGAAAAAAAATGCGCGCATTTATTCCCACCAATTAAAAAACAACCCGGAAAAATTCAAAATTTCAAAATTCCACAACATTTCCTCTACATTTCATCACACCCATCCATTCAACTGCATTATAAATATAACTCTACCAACAATCAACTCAAAACCCTCTCAGTACCCTCCAAAAAAAATAATATCCAAAACTATCTCACAAATCAATAAAAATCCCCCAATCAACAAATAAACAAAAATAAAAAAACATCACCGCAACCCCCACAATTCGCAACAAAAAACGATTTTTAACAATTAAAAATTTTCCAACCTCCAAAATAAATAATCAAATAAATACAAATCTTCATCCCATCAAAATAATCAATTCATCCACATACATAAACCCACACACATTTACATATAAACAAATACACATACATATAATCAAAATAAATTCCATATCAATTGTAAATATACGTGATGTATCCCTAATGTGGCTTTTATTCACATAATAATATTCAAGCCACTGTTCAACCAGCGATAAAAGACCCGTGAGGTCCAGAGCAACATCACAACCATACCCTCAACTTACACACAACAAAACAAAGTCTACACACATACACAATCGTGACCGCGGGTGACGATAGCGAAGGCTATACACAACATAGCAAAAGAGAACGAACGAAAAATCCACAAAGAAAGAGTGAGTGGGTCAGTACTTATATACATATACCCGCGTACAGCCATCTATACAAACCCATACACAACCATACATAGGATCCTCTTGGGGTTATGTGTGTACATGCTGCATTTATTCACATACATTTAAAGATAGAAACGCATACAGATCATGATGCAAGTCCACCCGCGCTTTACCGGTAAATATAAAGAGTGGACTGAGCGAATGAAGGAAGAAAGAGATTGGATCCAATGGCGATGAAGGGAACGGAAGGACGGGAGGGAGGAAAACACAAGTGAGAAAGAAAAAAATGACGGAGAGAAAGGAGAGAGAATAAAGAACAACGAATAGCGCCGCCATTCGAAGGAACAAAACACTTCAGGCTAATATACAAATACGTCTATCGAATAAATAAATATAAATTAATAAAAGATATATTTTTATATAATTTAATTATTATTTAATAGATATGTAAATTGATAATACTAATTGTTTAAGTATTATGATAAATATGTCGTTATTGTTATTTGTAAATTATTGATTAATTGTTGAGGAGACATTTTTATTCAACATATTATTTTTATTTCTAGGATTATTTTTATCATTGTTGGGAATGCTGGATTGTAATGGATGAGGTTTTCAAGTTGGAATAAAGATGATGCGATTAAGGAAGGCTTAGGCATGATGATTATGATGATGACGTTGTGGTGGGCGCCTCAAGTAATTCACAATTTTTTTTTTCTTTTGTTTATAGAGAAAAGTGCCACGAGGACGCGCGCGCGATACTCTCTTTTACCGGGTATGAAAATCGCGCGCGTTGATATTGTGGTGGGAGGACGGACATACAGGCACACAACAAACTGTACGAACAAGAAGTTAAGAGTTTAAACCAAAGAGAGAGAACGTACCTTTGCCAGTATCCACGTGTTCAGTGGTAGTAGCGCGTTATGACCCGGATGTTACATTGCAGCTGCAGTTTCGCGAGTACCTGCCGCCGACCCGGATGTCCCTCTCGACGTCGTATCAACATTATCAAAAAATACTAATGTCATCCCTTTGGCTGAAAAAATATGTTCAATCGGTAAGTAATTATCTTTATCCCAAAAAATTTCATTCAATTACAATTGAAATTGTATTATTTAATTTCGTTAATAATTTTTTTTTCATCTATCAAAACAATTTTTATTTCCAATTTATTTCTAATATAACATTTATTATTGTTAGTATTATTATTATAGTTAATGTTTATTGAGTATGTTGTTGTCAATATTATAAAATGCTGTGGATGTTTATTGTGTTGTTTTAATAATTGTGAATTGGTGAATTGGAAGAAATAAAATTGATGAAATAATTGTGGTGGAAAATATATAATTTGTTTGAATGAAAAAATTAAAACAGATTAAGTGACATTAATTAAATGTGCTTTTGAAGGATAGATTCGAGCAAATCGACGAAAGGCGCCAGCAAACTGCGAAGGGACCTGATAAACGCGGAAATAGCAAATCTACGTGATCTATTGCCATTGCCATCGTCGACACGACAGCGACTATCGCAGCTACAGCTTATGGCTCTTGTTTGTGTTTTTTTGCGAAAGGCAAATTACTTTCAACAAGGTAAAATATCACAATATTTTAAAATTTATAAAATAGATAAATATATTCTTATAAAGAGAAATAATATCCACTATAAATATAAAAGAAAATATTTCAATTATATTAAATCGCTTTCAATTCCACAGCTGATCAAATACTAGATATTCATTTTTATTTTGGAAAAATAAGTGAAATAAAAAATGAATAAATTGTGAATTGAGATAAAGCTAAATACAGTAGTGATCATGATATTACAATATAACATTTTCTGTCATGGCGCTTGATATAATGCCAACCAGGGGAAGAAAAAATAATATAATAAAGTAAAAAAAAAAATATACGCGGTGCCACGGCGGCGTTAATACTTTGAAATTATAACCGACATTCCACGAGAACGTCTTTCCAACATTCGAACCCGGGGGACCTCCCGGCAACGGTCGCGGTCGCGTCTCTGCGGTGCTCGACCCCCTCGCTAGTTTAACGTCTTTTTTCCTCTTTCATTCTCCACCACCTTCTTTTTCCATCTTCCCTTCACCAACTTCTCATCTCTTTCCCCAGTAAATTTAACTAAAACATCCAATATTCCACATCATTTCATAATACACAAATATTCACACTAAATCAACCCCATCATAAAAGAAAACAATTTAAAACAAATTTTTCAAACACCTACTTTTAATTTAATATTTCTATCTATAAAATATTCTTGTATTACTTTAAATAACATTAATTTATTTTTTCTTTTTCTCCACAGATTATTTATTTGCATTGTCATATCGGAGAGTTTGTGCATTATAATAAATATAATATTAAAGAGGAATATAGAAAAGAAATAGGTTGAAAAGTGGAGTGAAGAAATAAAAGGTAAAGAGAGAACGCGCGCTTGGGCTCGCTCGACTCTCCACCAGAGAGTATAAGTCTAAGCGCGAGTTCCGGGTGATCCGCTGACCTCTCGGCCTCTGCAACAACACTCTCACGCTCCTGTAACCCATACTCCCCCTACAGGGGCGCTCACTCTCCCCCTCTTGTTCATTCCTCCATCTCTGTCCTCACTCGCCAGCCTCCTTGTTCTCTATTTCGTTTTTCTTTTTTATTTTCTTTACGTCTATCTCTTTTTCCCTCTCATTCCTCTCTTACTCACGCTCATTCATTCCAGTATACCGTGTATCTCCTCTATATACCTCTCTTGTCCTCTGTACACGTATGTTTGGATATACTCCTGTACAAAAGGAGGACTTGTATACCTTCTTGTATGGATACAGCATTTATACATGTGGAAGAAACTTATATATACGAAAGATATCCCGCAAATATATACAAGACACACATGGGTATTATGTATATACATATGTATGTATTATACACCCCCAACTTGCACATTCTTCCTGAAAATCCCGAGGTTTATTTCACGTGAAAAACCACACGACGATTTTATCCTGGAAATAAATTCCATTGCATTGTATTTTTTTATTTTATTCATATGAAAAAATATGTTTTTATTTTTTGCTTTGAATCGGCCAATTTTTTTTTTGTCATATGCTTATTGTTGGAGTGATAAGTCGGAATAGATAAGGGTTTTTAGTGACTCGAGTATGTTGATTTTTGTATTGTTTTAATATTTTTTTTTTTATGATTTTAGCCTTGAAGAGCAGTGCAACAGAGTCGACAATTCCAACGCCAAATATTGGATTTTCAAAGGTATAATAATGTCAATAATATGTAATGTCATTAGTGTTAATTGTTAATTAAAAAAAAAAGAGGAAAGAGAAAAGAATTTATTTATTAAATGATTTATTTATTGTTTACTTTTTCTTTAATGAATCAGGCCATGTCTGGATTCATTATGATGATGACTCAACAGGGAAAATTGCTGTATATATCGGAAAATGCTGCTGAGTATTTGGGACATTCGATGGAGGATTTGCTGATTCATGGCGATAGCGTTTATGATGTGATAGACAAACAAGATCATATGGTTGTGCAAAATCAACTAGCTAGAAGTGGTCCAATAACTAATAATGATAAAAGATTATTTTTGTGTCGGATAAATGTATCGAGAAATTCACGACGACAATTACGATTTGGTGATCAGAAGGTAACAGAAATTAATTAATTTACCATTGAATATCAAAAGAAAAACACATTTGAATAAACGGATTAAATGATAAAATTACAAATAAAATTCATTTGATTATAATAAAACGAAATTCATTTATCATGTTTAGGTTGTGTTAGTTGAAGGTCATTATTTGCCATTTGTACCGCTGTGTAACCGCAATGAATCTGTATTCTTGGCTTCTTGCACTCCGGTAGTTCTACCAGAGACGCGGGAAAGTGTCGTTCAAGGCGCAACAAATATATTTACTACTATTCATTCAATGGATATGAAGTATTTGCACATTGACAAAACGTAATTGAATATAAATCATACTTTACAAATCTATCATATTCATTTTCCATCTCTTACTATTCTTTTCATCATGTATGTAATATTTAATTAAAATGACACTTTGTAGAACCAACACACGTAAATAAACTCATTAACGAAGTCGACATTCAAATGAACAAAAGACCTAAAGCTGACTGGTTATATTTTCCAACGATTTAATTTAAAATATTACACACTACGTCATGATACAAATCACTAATCAATTGTTTTCTCTCTTTCAACTTAATAAAATAACCAACAATCAAAATTGCCACAGGTAATATTCATTAATTTTTATTCATTATATTTCAATTTTTATTTTTATGTCAACAGAGCAGAGAGCCACTTGGAATATACAAGATCAGAGCTAGTTGGTGTGTCATGGTATAATCTTCTTCATTGGGATTGCATCAGAACAGCTTACTGCAAGCATCAAACTGGTATCTATGAATTTAATTAAAATAAAAATAATAAATGATTTGATAATTTAAAATATTCCTTACTATTCTCCTGTTAAAATTTTTAATATTATTAATTTAATTAGTTATCCAATCGGATCAAGAGAGAACGAGTACAGCATTATTGAGGCTTCAAAGTAGGTCGGGTAGATGGTTTTGGATTCACTGTGTTCTTCAGGTAAAGGAAACTTCTGAAGAATGCCAGCATCCTATTATCGTGTGTACCAACCAAGTGCTCAGGTAATACTTATTCCTCTCTTAACATCATTACCATATAGCTATACACTCTCATACAACAACTCTGTTTTCATTTTCCAACTAACAAAACTCACTTTACCAAACTAAACTTTATCCACAAACATAAGATACACATGAAAACCACAATGTAATTTAAACTAAACTGTAACCCATAATTCCACAAAAACCAACTTATAAAGTATCGCAAAATTGCATTTGCAGCGACAAGGAAGCTGAAGTGATGCGTGGAAGTTCATGGTTATATCAGTATTCATCACAAACAAAGTTTACTTATGGAATTTGTCCAACGTCTAATCAATCGAGTCATCAAATGTCTTATCACGAATCATACACGAATCGTACACCAGGAAGTTTAATTCAATCAATTCATCCATCGGAATCATCAATGAGTTCATATAGTTTAGATGACAGTCATCGAGGTGGACGAATTGATTCGGAATATTCGCCAGTTCCTGGTGTTTCTACAACTGCCACTGTATTACCTAAAATTGAGGCAAGACAGGAGGACATTGAGCCTGTAGACATGTCAATAAATAGCACAGAGCATGAGGGAAGAGCTCTCTATCAACTTTCACATTCCCTTGGTGATTTTTCCAAACATCAAGGATTAACTGGACATCATCATCAGCATTATCATCATCATCATCATCATTCACAGCAGCAGCAGCAACAGCAACATCAACAGCAGCAGCAACATCACCAACAACAGCATCAACATCATCAGCATGCGAGAATGATGTCAAAGTGCGTTGGATATAAGGGAAAATTAGCTGTTCATTATCTTCATAATCGTCAGTATTCCTCTGCCGCAGGCGAATCACCCAAGTATACTGATTTAGATGTCAATTATGGTGAATCGTGTGCCGAGAGAACGTCAGGAAATAAACGTTCAATAAAAGCCAATGGTATTATGATGTTAGATCCAAGTGAGAGTGTTGATCATTGGAATTCAAATTCAATATGGTCAGATACATTGCAACGTGTGCCCGATGTTGTTCAACAGGATCTGAGTCCTTTTATTACTACACCAACGACACCAGTTGACACACCAGATTCGGCTGATCTTCATTCCGAAGTGCCAGTATTTAATTTTGATTGGAGTAATGAGCATCATGTGCCATGTTCAAAGATAATGGTTCGTCGTGATTTGGAAAATAGACAAGATAATAATAGAGATAATAGTCAACCAATCACATTACAATTGCCACGGAGAAAAAATCAAACGGACGCCAGTAAAGATTATACCGATAAGTGATAATAAAAGAAAAGAAGAAACAAACATATAGAATAAATATATTTTACCAGTAATTATATATAAAAATTTTTATAGCTAGTTGAAATATTGTTTTTTTTTTTTTTTTTTTTTCATTGTTTAGATTAAGTAGATTTGTTTCTAACTGTATTATTCATCCGTCCAATTAGGGAAAAACAAACAAAATGTGCCTTATATAAAATAATTAATGATGGATATAAAGAGTGATTAAAAATTATTAAACTTTATTATTAATATTAT
Source organism: Microctonus hyperodae (assembly GCA_030347285.1). Taxonomy (NCBI): domain Eukaryota; kingdom Metazoa; phylum Arthropoda; class Insecta; order Hymenoptera; family Braconidae; genus Microctonus; species Microctonus hyperodae. The sequence goes on along the minus strand of JAQQBR010000003.1, from coordinate 2,488,111 downwards.
TATTATTATTAAAGGAAGGAAAATTTATGAACAAATAAATGACTTGTCAATTAGCATTTATTATCGTCAATCTTCGTAATCTGCATTAATTATACAGAGTAAAAAAAAACAGTGTCTTGGCTTACATATTTGTTTTTTTACTCCGTTTCATTCACAGAAAAATTTTATTATTTTTTTTTTCTTTTTGAACAATTCTTACAGCCACATACTGTTTCACTCAAAATACAAGAACAAAAAAAATTATGCGATTTTTATTCTCAATTATTGACGTCTTTCCGACGACAAATAAATCTTCCTATTCACATTATATACCTGTCTCGTTGCTTTTTATTATGCGTAATTTACATTTCATTTTTTCTCTTTTCTCCCATTTTTTATACACTCATTAATGAGTATGGTTGTGTAAATATTTTTATTGTATATGTGTGTACGTGAATGAGCACAAGTGTATTTGTTTGTGAATATGTGTTAATTTATGTCATTCAAAAATCCCAATGGGAAAATTTTCAAGTTGTTCCTTGAAAACGTTAACTTTATATTTTTCTTCATTTTTATTTCAAACTTCGTCCTCCGTATTTTTTAATTTTTTTTTTAATTTTCATTAATATAAAACACGTATATAAACATAGACTGAGTACATCGGTGTTTACAATATACATAAGTATATATATATGCATGTATATATATATATATATACATATATATTTATATACTACGTTTAAAAAAAGTATGTTATACATATCATGTGTCATCTCCTGGTACTGGAGATCATCACATACAATAGGTAGAAACTATTGGAACACGTTTTTTAATTTTAATTAGAAAAAATGCGCGTCCATGGATTTTTTTTTTATTATTTATATTTATTAATATTATTTGTTTTTCGCTTTCTTTTTCGTTTATTATTAAATTTTATTTTGTGCGTAAATGTATGTGTCCCGATTATATATATTTTTCACAAATGTCATCAGTTTGTATTAAATACTGGACGCGTGTGTGTTTGTGTATTTTTTTTTTTATTTTGTAATGATGTGTTTTTAGATTATGTGTATTAATATCAATCGCACTTGATTATTTATATCAAACGCGAGTAGTACAATATTCTTTCACGCTTTTTCAAAATCATACCCTCAGCATTCAGCCCACTTTTGGCACCATAATAATATGTGTACAAAGATAATGATTTTTAATCTTTGAAGTTGTTTATTCACTTGAGTTATAACGTATGAATTTTTTTTTCTTTTATTTTTTATTATATAATTTATTCATGAATGTTTACAGCCCATGAAAGTCTATTGCTCAACAAGGATTCGCCATCTTGTCCAGTTAAATAGGAAACCCTGTTCAAAAAGTCTCATGAGTGCGAACAAATAAAAGTAAACAATAATTAAAATAGAAAAAATTGAATTGTGAGTAATTTTTTTTTTGCAGTTAATTTCTTTTTTATTTTTCTCAATGTTTTATACTTTTTCCTCTTCTTTTTTTCACTGTTTATATTTGTTTATACATATTTGAATTTGTTTTTTATTTTCGTAGATAGAATAATGCCAACTGTGGGACACTTTGAAGCAGGGTTTATTGTGTGTTGATTATGAAAAACTCGTGATGAACTCTTTGAGTTCATTTTTTATTTATTTATTTGTTTCGATCGACAAATGACTAATTATTATATAATAAACGCACAACCATTTCGAACTACAATCGCCAAATAACATCATCATCATCATCTTATTCAAACTGTGAAATTCCTAAAGCATTTGTATTATTTTATTTTATTTATTTATTTTTTTAATCGCATCGCAAATTCGTTACATGTCGATATTATTTTTTTTTCATTTTTCATTTTTTTTTTTAAATCTCTTTAAAGCTTTGTTTGGCACGTATAATTAGAATGTTATTCAGTACGGAAGCAATCGATTTTGTGTAGTTTCCTTCTCAATTCTCTCCTCACAACTACATTCTTTAATGCATTTATTTCCCACTCATCAATCAATGGCTCTTTAATATATAGACCTTTGACTCAAACTACATTTTGCCATCTCTTCAATCTATCCACTTTACTTTCCTCTAATACTTCTGCTTCCATTAATATATACGAATATACATACATATATATTAATTTAGTACTCCAACCACCTCATCCACGAGTTTTACATTTAGAACATTCATTTACAATTTTATATCACTTTCTACGAGCTTATTAATGTACAATTATAGTTTTCGTCGTTGCGACTTTAATCAATTTATCAATTCTTTCATTCTCTTTTCTATATATTTTTTTTTGTTAAATTAATTTACTTATTTCATTTTTTTATATATCTACTTCCTCCTTTTCAGCTTATTTTTTGCATTCTACTTTACAATTTATATAGAAGATGCATTTATTCATTTCATTTTTGGCTTTTGCTATTTTCAATGAACTTATTTTTCTGTTTTTTTTTTTGTTCATTATTACTAATTTATCTTTGTGCGAATTTCATTGTTTATTTATTTATTTATTTATTTCGAATTTAATACATACGTTGTATTAAATCCATTTTTATTTCTGTTTGTGACAGCTATGCCACTTAACGGTGAGAAAAACATCTGCAAATGTGCATAATGTCCATTGGCAGTATCTCACTTATACAAATTTCTAATAATTTCATATACATATATATGTGAATATATACATATAGATAATTTTATGTACGTATTTATGAAAATGTTTTATTTTTTGTGTGTGTATATATATATATAATTGAATTACTCTCAATTGTAATTTATTAATCATCCACGATTTTTTTTTCTCACGAATTAAAAGAGAAAAATTAAAAAAATTGTTTCAATCACTTTTAATTATTTGCCACGTTCATTTAATACCTAGAGATAATTCTCAAACGATTGTCCAAGACGAGGTGTTTATAATATAATATATACTAATTGTCTTTCGTTTTATATTTTATACTTAATAATTAATTTAAAAAAAAAATGAGCAGATTGGAATAAATAAATGAATTATAAAATAAAATGAAAACTTTGACAATTTACGAAGGACAATAAGCCCTTCCGGCATTTCTATTCCTATTATGCCATTTGCATTTGAGAATTCTGACATAGGTACGCCTGAATGTGGCATTACACAGCGCATAACATACTGGATTCACAGTGCTATTAATGTAGCAAAGATAGTAGAAAAATGACCAAAGCTCCTGTGGTATTTGCACAACGCATGCCTTAGTGAGTGGCTTGAGAAGCACAAGAATGTTATATGGCGTCCATGTAATAACAAATGCAGCAAGAATTGCTGATAATGTTTTCGCAGCTTTTTTATCTTGCGTACGTTTTTTCTTTTTCGCAGCTTGCTGCTGTTTAGTTAAAATAACTTTACCACCAGACATATTTTTCCCCATATTTTTCGTATTCAATGGCAATCTAACGTCTGGCATTTGTGATGGTCGACGTAACATTGCAGCGTTTGTCGATTGACTTGGTAAGGAATCAATCCTACGTGCTGCAGCTGTTATTGTTGCTGTTGATGTTGTTTTATGATCAATATCTGTTTCACCTGTTATTTCACTGCTCGTTTGTGGCACATGATATGACGACATTAAATCCTCATACATTGTTATACTCGGTGCTTCACTAGACGGTAATCTAATTATAATTGTATAAACCTATTAAATAAAAATGACAAAATTATTATGAAAACAATTAATAAAATAAATATTTTAAATATTTTTCAGTCAATGAATTATATAATAGAAGAATTATTTACCGGATCAGTAGAAACATTTTTGCTAATTTGACTACTAGACGTTTGTGATCTTCTGTATTCATGATTATTATCACCAGCAATTTGTATACTACCGGATGTCCCATCAAGAGTTTGTCCGCCAGTGGACTGGGTTCCAACAAGCGACGGACAATATGACACAACACTGGCAAATGGTGTTTCAGCTGATATAGGCGTTGGTGTTTCATCACAACCAGGTTGAACAATTCTGCTGCTAACTTCAGTACCACCAATTTCATCATCCTCATCGTCATCATCGCGACCACTGTGCCACCACGCGATACACCACATTTTAAATGATGTCCATGAAAGTGGTCTGTGCTGCTGAGAATAAATAAATAATTTTAACAAAGTGATGAATTGATTAAAAAATAAATAAAAATTAAATTTAATAATTTATCATTATTTTAATGTGAATAAAATTAATATTTAATAAATCTACATACGTTTTTATATTCAGGATAATGTTTTTCTAAATATGACATTGCTAGATGAGTGGAATTAACATCATCAGCACCAATGCTTGATTCACTTCTGCCACGCCTACAACCATCCATATCCAATGCTTCATCACTTGAATTACTTCTCTTGCTTGCATCCTGTTTTCCCTCTTGTAAATTAGTCAAATCCTTTTTTCGTTTCTCCGTTTCCCTCCATATTCGCCAATAAAGTATCATCATAACACTAACGGGTACATAAAATGCCGCAATCGCTGTGCCAAATGTAATATAATGATTTGTCTCGATGAATTGTATGTAACATTGATCGTCTGGTACTGTTCTTTTTCCTTCAATATATGGCCATGCATAAATCCACGGTGGCCATAATAATACAGATATTCCCCATGCGCAAGCTAAAAAATAAAAAAATTAAAAATTAATAAATATATAAAAATAATAAAAAAAAGAAGAAATCCTCTCTCTTTGAAAACTTTAAATTTAATTTTCACCATAAAAGATGAGAGTATTAAAATGGAGAATAACAAAAGTGAGCAATTGTGAAATGAAGTGAGTAAAATAGAGAATACGAGAAAAAAAGCACTGTATATATATATATCCATATAAAAAACCGAGTGAAAGATATATACATTAGACAAAAGGAACAAAAGGGAGCAATGCTAAAATGATTCTCCAAGTGCAGTGTTGTACATGTCTGGAGTCTTTTTACCCAAGTATAAATCTCGACCTCGGAAGTACCATCATCGTTACACACTCCTTCAATTTCGTTGGCACGTGACTTTGTATAGAACACGCGACCAAACCTCAAAACTCTATTCGTATATTTTTTCTTTTTCACTTTATTAAACTCATCATCATGCAAAGACGCAGAGAAATATATATTCTGTGTTAAATTAAGTGCAACAATGAACAAAACTTTAGTCACAATGTCACTTTCCTCTACATATAACATCACTGATTATTCCTATTATTATTATTAATATAATACATAATAAATTTGTAAAATAGAAATGAAACTTGAATGACAATTGTAAAGTAACGTGGCTTAATATTTATATCCATTGTCACATTTCAAATACGTCAATAAGTCGATATTGTAACTAGTATTATTCCTTTATAAATTCCAACAGGTGTCAGGTAAATAACTATAGAATGTGGATTTAATATCACAATAATGTATTAATAAATTTATATTAAACTATTATTATTTTCTATCCTACATAATTTTAATATTCTATTATTTATTTATTTTTATATTCTGTATAATAAGAATGTATAATCTTTGATTATTCATTTAAAATCCAACATGAATGATATATAAATAATTTTATTAATAATAACTTTTTTTATATTTAGTTTCTATTTCTCATTCTGACACTGATATAGCCTCATTCGCAAGAAAGTTTTGTCGCGGTGTCCAATATGTGGGTCGCGTATTTAATGTATTATCCTGTAACGCGGATTTATATGAAAAACAAAATGAAACATACAGTGGAAAATAACTATTGATCATGTTTATGTACATTTATTTTTTTATTCTCTGTGGATTAAAATTTTTTTTATTTAATTTTAGTTTGTTATTTTTTTTTTCCTTTGTTTTTTTGTTTTATATTCTTTCATTATCGATGAATTGTTTCATGCAAAGTGACGGGGAATATGTGTAACAAACCATAGCGAGGTTTAAATTCACATTGTCAATGTTATCATCGTTGTGCATGCATCATATGAGCATCTACACGCTTCTATATACCTGGTTTATTCTCTCTCTTCCTTTATCTCACTTCAATTATTGCATAATGTCGCAATGTGTCATAATAGTTAGTCTCTGCCAAGCGCAAGGACGCAATAACATTGCACAAACCCACAATTATACATGCGAATGTATAGCTACAATCGAAATTATATGTAAAAAAATTGTAGAGAGATGAAAAAAAAAAAGTTGAATTTATTGTGGAAATAATTTTGCGATTTTTTATGAGTAAATAAATAAATGTGAATATTAATTGGAATGTGGAATAGTATTTTAGAATAATAAATTTATATGAATATATAATAAAAAAAAAAAAGAGTTGATTTGAAATTCGATATAAATAAAAAATTAATTTACGTTTTTATTTTACTTTCAAGTTCAGATATTTTTTTTTTTTCACTTGATGGAAAATTTTTTATACTTGATAAAAAGTTTTTTCTTTTATTTCTCATCACTTTGGTGAAAGAAAAAGGTGCAGGTTCACACGTAAAATGTACTTTTATAATTATTACGAATAATTAAATTATGAAATAAATCTTTTAAAATAAAAATCTTTTGATGTAATAAATTGTGCGCAATTAATAAATAATATTGAATATAAAATATTAAAATTAAATTATCCCAATTATTCATACAATCAACAATAAACAAATAAAAATCCTAAATTCAATATCTCTCAAAAATACTTTAAATAAACATCAACTAAAAACATTCCCAAACTCAAACTAAATATAACCAACGAAATCAATTAAAATATTTCTCTATTCCCCATTGATATTTTCTTTAAATTAAAAAATAAAAAATACAAATAAAAATACAAATTATAAACAAATATTTTATTTACCTATCATAGCACCAGCTTTATGAGGTGTCCTCTTGGCCCGATAGGTGAGTGGTCTTGTTACAGAGAAATATCGATCAAAACTGATGATAAGTAGATTGAGTACTGATGCATTACTTGCAAGATAATCGAGTGCCAACCATGTATCACATATATGTGCACCAAGTGGCCAATAACCAAGCATTGTATATACAGTAAATAACGGCATTGATATAAGACCAATTGCAAAATCGGCAACTGCCAGACTGAATAAAAAGTGATTTGATATTGTCTGCAATTGCTTATCAATTTTAAATGATATCATTACCATACTGTTACCAATAACAGTAACAAGACTTAATGCTATTGCGACAACAGTAATTAATACTTTTTCCCATACATCATATTCAGGTGCCGCTGCACTACTGTCGGATCCATTACAATTATCCAAAATTGGCAGCACCTCAGTTACGTTCATTTCGTTTCACTTATGGAGCAATTTAACTTGCTCTTTATTTCTCTCGTCTCTCGACTTTATCACCTTATTTATATATTATTTCCTCTTTACTTCAAATTATTTTTATTTTCTTCGCTCTTCTGGCTTTTTATTTTTTTATTCAATTCTCAAATGCTTTAGTCACGTGAATCCTCAAAAGGACACGACGATTATCAGACTAAAGCTCATCCACACAAAGCATTTATAAGACTCTTAAAATTCCAAAAGTGCCTGATCTCCTTTTTTTAAACTCTTCTTTTCTTATTTTTATTCCTCTACTATTTCTACTTCTTCTTCTTCTTCCTCGTTGTCTTCCACCGTCCTCGTTTTCTTTCAACCCTCGCGTGCCACCGTTAACAATCCCCTGCAACGCTCACACGACGCGTTCACTCCAAACGAGGGGATGAACAACGTCAACTACATCCCACGGATCTTGTCCTTATTCTTCCAACCATTGAATCTGAAAATACAATAAATATTACACAATTAAATTCCAATATCGAGTCTATTTATACCTCAATAAACTCTTTCATATTTTATTATAATTAAATTTTATTCATGAAATATGAAACAAATAAAAATATTCTGTTTCAACAGTAGAGAACAAGAATTCATTTATTATTTTCAATTTAATTAACGTTTGAGTGCAGTGAAATAAAAGATCTTATGGAATATTAACAAAAGGTGGGAAATAAATATATAAATATATACCTATTCATGTATAGCTATATATATAATGTAAGATGAATGAAAAGAGATAGTAAAAAGTGACGGCCCCCACAAGATCAACCAATGATCTGACGTTCTCTCATCTCGCGGTCAGACTAACTATCCCCACTTTCAATTCCTCAATATTTTTTCGAGTCTTCCTCTTTTATACATACATGTATACATATTTACTACCGTTAAATATCCCTCTCTGTCTCTCAACTGCTCCATTCAACAAGCGCGTGTGTGTACTTTAATTAAAAAAAAAAAATAGAAAACAATTTGTGTTAGAGTTATAGAAAAATAATTTTGCATTGATAATATTTTTTGTTAATTCAAGCAATTTATTTTTGTCTGTTAATTTGTTTATTAATGTGTTTTATTGCATGCTATCTTTTGGATAATTTATAACAATTATAAAACTGTGTTTGATAAAATTTAACATAATTGTTATCTTATTTTATTTCAACGTTTAATTCTAAGTTTGATAAAAGATTAAATTATTTGTGAAATAAAAATTTTTTCTTAGATTATTAAACATGGAATTAATTATTTACATATTTTTTTTCATTAATTATACATTTGTTTATAGTTTTTCTATTTTTATATACCGTGAAATTTAACTTTGAAATTTTCTAAAATAAATAAAACAAAAGTATTTAATTTTCATTATCAATATTAAATTTTTATATATCAATTCATTTACAATAATCCATTAATTAATTTTATTTAATCTACCTATACTCCAATATAAATATCACAAATATTATCGTACACTTTTACTGTTGCTCCATAAACAATCTAATATTTTTATTCTTATACAATCCATTAAACATTATACATACATAATATAAAAATATTGTGTAAATGAGGGAGAATTAATACGCACGCACGTTTGGCCAAGCCTCATTGAATAATGCGAGTGGTAGCGTTGGCAGATGCTCCAGTAACCGACACGATTGAAGCGGATGGTATACAAGGGAGAGTCGACACTTCTTCTCTCCATAATACGCATGCTCAATTTATATATCCAATTCCCCTGGGACTTTTTTCCTCCCTCTCTTTTAATATTCCATCTCTATTTTATCCCTCTCGCTTCTATATATATATTTCTTTGCTTATGCATTGCGTCTACTTATCAGTCTCACCAAAAATGCAATTGACATACCCTATACATCTATACATATGTATATATTTTACATCCTCTTTTAATATATCAAAAAATATCTTTGAAGCACACTGAAAATATCCATCAGTTCACTTTGCCTCTTTTTCAAATTTTTTCAATGCTACTTCTTCAATCATATAAATATATATATGTATATATATATTAGGGTGGGAAAAAAAAACTTTTAATTTTTTTTTCTTTCGTTGTGAAAATATTGTTCAAGATGACAATAAAATGAGCGTATTAAATAGTGCAATTCTTAATTTTGAGGTTAAGTCTCATGTCGTGATTTTTTATTTTCCGTTCGAATACAAGAGACCTTTTTTGTAGATCGCTCGATTTCCTATAAGAATATCTATTGATTTTCACATTAAAACAATTCGTTAAATCGCTACAAAATCCCAAAAAAAAGTATAAAAAATTTCCCAAGTTATTCAAAGAAAAAATCACGACATGAGACTTAACCTCAAAATTAGAACTGCTCTTTTTAATACGCTAATTTTATTGTCATCTTGAACAATATTTTCATAGTAGCAAAAGAAAAAAAAATTAAAAGTTTTTTTTGGCCCACCCTAATATATATATACATGCTTATATATTATATAACGTCAGTTCGTGCCTTTTATATCAGTCGCACCCCTCTGACATATATTATCATCTCCCTATCGTTGCTTTTCTATTCTTCCTAGACTCCCTGGCATATTTTGTACGTTTCGATCTTGGCAACACTAACACAAATATAAATAGAAAGTAACAAGAAGAATTTTATGTATGGATGTAGATATGTAACGATGAATAAAGGAAAAGAAAAAGAAGAAATGAAAGGTAACAATGTGAGAAAAAAAAAATATTGGAGAGGGAAATAGATACAGGTGATCCTTGTAACATTTGTTTGCATGTCATGAGCGTGATTGTCATGTACTTTATGTTATATCTGTGTTGTCAATGTGTATAGTTTGCAACGAACTTTTGATGCATAAGTTTGATAAGCGTATGAATAATGAATTGCACTTTTGAGTTTCGAGGTTTTCTATTGTATTTGTGAATTTATTTATTCATATTTTTTACTCTGTGCGCTTTGTAAATATGTATATGAATTAATTTTTCTTTTTAATATACATATAGTTTGTTATATACAATGTGGTGTTTGTGTATTTTTTTTCATTAAAGTATGAATTAATTAATTTATCGATGAACATGGTTGTTAATTAAATTCATAGTCTCTCATGTTGCTAGTTATTTATTTTTTTAAATTTTGTGTTTATTTTTTTTTTATTATTGATTCTCTTTATTTTCTTTTATTTATTATCCTTTGTTTTATGTCACAGTACTTCCTGATGATAATGGAAACTTACTCAACAATTGCTGGATCGTCTTATTGGACATGGCAAAGTCCAATTCAGATTGCGATTAAATCGTCGAATCGCTGCTGCTGATGTTGCTTCTATTACTGCTTCTACTTCTGCTTCTGCTACACCTGCTACCGTCGTTGTTGCAAAGCAATGCATGTTGCATTGACGGGACATAACGCGTGTATCCATCCGTTAATTGTGCATTGCATGCGCTCACCACCTGGAACAAATAAATAACAATAATAGAAACACGAAATAAAAATACAGAAAAGAAGAAAAAAAATTTGATTCAAATCAAATTTTTTCTTTTAATAATCTCACAATATTCTTACACTAATTTTTTATTCTCACAATTACGATTATAATAATAAACCTTCGTATAATAATAAATAAAAAATACTAATAAATAAATAAATAAATAAATAAATAAATAAATAAATAAAAGCGAACGATAGTTAATAAAGTGGAAAATTATCTCGTGCATGAAATGATTGATATAAAAAATAAAAAAAAAATTATTAATAATAAAAAATAAAATAAAATAGTTGTGGGATGAACGTTTATCCACGATTATGAAATATTATTTATATAATATTTATTTATATAATTAATAATTTGTTTATAGATTGTTGAGTGCATCAAGACACACTGTGATAATTATTTCACTTCATGCAACGACAAGCGATCACAACTTGTGTATGACGTAGATACACTACTTTTCTTCATATATTATAAAAAAAATACATGTAATATGTACACATACGTATTATATACATACATATGCATCTTATATCCATGTGACAATGTTTATATAAAACGATTTGGCGCTGGTGTTCTTTTTCATAGGCAAACAAAACATTTTCCAATATTTACTTTATCACATTTTTTTTTTATCATAAAAACACACACATTTACATGTATATTATTATATATATACAATAAATATATGTTTGTATGTATGTACTGTATATGTAGAGACACTTTGAGAATTAAAATGAACCGTAGCATTAATAACAAAGTAAAATATAATTAGTTGAAACAGTATCTTTAATATTTTATTTTAATTGAAATTATTCATTCTTTTTTGTTTTCTATTTTATTTTTTTATTTATTTTCTTTCGTGTTGTTGTTATTGTTATTATTTTTATAATCTCTCAGTATATTTCATCGTATTACTGTACAGTATCGTTGGTCTTTTTAGCTTCCACTCACTGTTTCATTCTCATTTTCTCACTGTTCATATATATCCCGCGGGGATTTCGCCCCATCGCAAAATGCAACAGGGAGTTTTCCTAGATTGTGTGTATATACATTTGTATGTATATACGTTAAAAAAAAAATAGATGTGTGAGGGTATTAATGTGGGTGTAAGTGAGAAAATTCCCCTAATGATAAATTTCATAAATGGCTGCTTCATTTATTATAGTTATAAGAGTTTAACTTTTTTTTTTTTTTTTTTTTTTTTTTTTTTTTTTCGTCTTTAGTACTTAAAATCCTACACGTCTTTTATCATAAAACGTGCCACACATTATACCGTGTGTTACAAGTGAAAATATAAATGATTTTTATTTTATTATTAAATTTCTAATGATATATAATAAAGTTTAATTTAAAATATAATTTAATAACGATAAAATATTTATTATATTACTTTTTATTTTATTTATTTTTTATTTCAATTTTAAATTCATCAATGTATTTAATGTAATACTGATATTATTTATTTTCGTAATAAAATTAATTAACCCTACAGTCAATTATCAATTTTCTATTTTCATCATTTCTCTCCACCCCCATCTCCACCACCCTCTCCCGCCACTTTTTTTTTCTCTTTAATTAATTATTTTCAATAACGAATATCCATAAAAATAAACGACACTGAAATAATAATAATACAATCAAAAATCAAATTAATTAACTAATGTTAATTAATTAAATTAATCTATATATACATATGGAATAGCTTTGAGGATTCTCTCAACATAATAACGACACAGAGGAGATTGCACAAGATATCATTAAAATAATTATAACTACATGCACAACCCAAAA
>JAQQBR010000003.1:2454786-2468694 GCA_030347285.1 Microctonus hyperodae | reverse complement strand
AAAAAAAAAAGTGTGAATATTCGTGAGGTCTGGAAAGTTCATCCGCAATGGCTCTTAGTTATTATAAATCGATTCGCGATTAAAAGGCTTTTGATCACGTTCAAACAGGTCAACCTAAACGTGATTTTAACGTATAATATTAAAGATAAAAAAAGGGAAAAATAGTTGATAAAAAAAAATAATAAAATACAATATAGGGAAGATCTAAATGGGGTCGTGGCTTGTGTTCACGAGAAAGTCGTTGACCCAAAAGGTCTTTTAATAGATTCAAGTGCATAACTATACGACATGTAAATACAAAAGTGGTATATTATATACATACACATACATGTATATAAATATATATTATCAAAGTTTGGTCTTGAATATCTAAACTTGTTTTTCTTCCAAGTCCTTTTTGACAAAAGCAAAAGGGATATTCTTGTGTCTACACTTATTTCGTATTGTTAATGACACGAAGGGTGACTTCATGTTAATATTTTTTATTTCATTACCATAAAATCTTGAATTATGAAGCCCAGGGAGATTTAAACATACAATAGACATTACAAAAAAAAAAGAATAATAAAAGAAAATCGACTAGTCACACCGGAGATTTGCTTAAAAAAGCACGACCCAACTTTCTAATGCAAATAATAATTTTTTTATTATTCATTATAAGGTATTAATTATAATATATAATACCGTGAATTAAATCGTCATTGTAATACATACAGGCGCAATGATTAATATTATACAAAGTGTTAATCATCATTTTAAAATATTTTTATATATGCATATATGTATTTTTATTTTTTTTATTTTCTGTAAAAGTGTTTTACTTACATGTAGGCGAGTGCGTAGCAGCTTGGTAATGATATCTTCTTGTCCCTTGCGGCAAACGATTGTCGCTGAAGATAATTTAATGTATATGGTAGATATATATTTATATGCGTATACATATGTGCATATATACATCTGGTATGTTGGTTTACTTTGTGTGTGTCCAATGCGCCAAAGCATGCAAACAGCAGCGAATGAAATAATCCCACGCGTTCGATTCTCCATGTTTGGTGGACGCGTGTGCACAAGAAAGATATATAGAAATATATATATACATACATATATGTATATGTATATAGTCAGTGCACATCAGAGATCGTGTATCCTCCATTTGCTGTTTCTGGGATTACTTATTCAGGATTATGGGGATTATAAAAAATGAAAATGTAGAATAACGAAAATAATGTGGTTTTGTTAATTTTTTTTTTATTATGATTTATACGGTAATGAGAAGATAATGGTATTTTTATTTTGTTGATTTAGAAATGGATGTCGGAAAATTTTTAGAAGAAAGTTTTGGTAAATGATTTGGAAAAATTTTAAATGATTTAGTGTGAATTTTTTTTTTTGAGGATAAAAATTGTATTAATTAAATTTTTTGTGTTGAAATTAATATTTAGTTTGGATAATTTATATTTGTTTTTAATTATTGAGATTTATTTGGAGTGAATATTATTTGTTTGGTATTTGAAAAAAATAAAAAAAAAATTTTTTTCTCTCAGTGTATAAGGTATGACTCGTTAGTTTAGAAATTATAATTGATTTAATTATGAATGGTTAGTGTTTTGTGTATAATTAATTTAGTATGTAAGAGAATAGGTGAAAAAATAGGGATAATAATTTTTAATTGTTACTTGTAATTAGTTTTATGTCGAGCATCGGGGAAAAATAATTAATTTTAATATGTTAATTGACTATAATTTATGTGTTTCCTGGAAAAAATGAAAAAAGTGATAAATTGAATTACTAAACTCTCGTTGTGATATCATTGATTTTTATTATTGGAAAAGTTACGAGAATAATTTTGTGTTTATTGGGGATTTTTTTAATTAAATATTGACTTGAGATATTTTTGAAAGAAATGAAAAAAATTCACGTGATGTTCTGGTGAAATTTATAACTTATTTGAGTTAAATGTTTTGGCAGAGTTACGTAAAATTTTATCTGTGGTTAATTACAACCATTCATAATGATAAATTGCGTTGCAAAAGTTAATTAACAGCATTTATATTTATGAATAGGATTTTTAACTTTGATTTAAATAAAAAAAATTTCATCTTTGATATTTATTAATACTTACTAAACTGTTACCAGATATTTTAATGGAAAAATTTTTTTTTTTACAGTTATTATATAAAAATGTAATGAGATGTAAATTTTCAAGTCACACTTAATAACAATTTTTCAGACATTTCTGATATTAAATAACCCATATTAAATAATTTAATTTTAATTTCAGATTTTTATTTACTAAATCACCATAATTTATATACATTACGCGGTTTTAAATAAATCACACCTGCATGTTGTATCACAAATAATTATTCATTAAAAAACAAGTCAACTTTTTTTTTTCATTTTTCATTATTCATAAAATTCATTGCTTAAAAAACATATTCATGTTACCAATCTTCTTCTTGCACAAAATAACCAGAGTCGAAATTTTGTTTAGTCCTGATTAGCGCCTTTTTAGTACCTTTCTATACCTACTTGTACGTTAATAATTCCTTAGTTTTCGTTAGTTTTTAATTCATTACACCTTTTTTATACCTTAGAATGAAAGAAATGGAAACATCTGCCACTTTTAAGCTCTTAAAAAGCACCAAAATTTAAAATAGTACCTTCAATTCCTATGTTAAAAAAATTATATGCAGGCCTAAAATAGAAACAAAATTTATACTCGAGGAAACTCTAAAAAAAACTAAAAATCCAAATAATCTTCATTAAAAATATTACGAAATACATTAAAAAAAAAAAATTAAAATTGTAATTCATACATATTCACTTACAAAACCGCCCTAAAATATTTCACAAACACTAACAAGTATTAAAATAATTTCCTCTTAGAAATAAAATCATTAATTTTTTTTTTTTATCTCCAGTTTATTTACAATTCTGCACGTATTTAGAGATGGGTTAGGCTAGGTTGCGAGTTAGGTTAGTTCATATATACGGATATGTATAGTGTTCACTATCCCTTGGCAGGATCTATTCCCAGGACGTGTGTAACGTCGAGCCACTCGGTGCTTCGTGCAGGAATCTAGGCTTAATGAGTAAAATTGGCTCTGCTCCATGTGCGCTCGACGCCGCCGCGCTATCTAACATATATTCTCCTTGCCCGAAGTCTTTTTGCGACTGTTCCAACCGGCCGAGTTTCTCCTCTCTTATACTTTTAAATTATCGAACATTATCTACAGAAAAAAAAATTAATAAGCGTGCTTTTTCATATATGTATTTAATTTTTCTAAATTTCCTCTTGGAAATAATTTTTTGCTTTTAAATTTTGCGTAGGTGTATTTACATGTATATACGCTAAAGTTTGCATGATAAAAGTCGATCGAGATGATATCGAGTGTCAAGTTCATTGCTCTTCTTTTATGTTTACCATCCCCTGAAACATGAAACCATGAACTCAACTCCATTGGCGTGGTTACAACATGATAGAGAGGAAGAGAGTGAAAGAGGCGGACGAGTAATGTAGTGTCTTCTCTGTGATGTTGGAGAGTATAATAAAAATTGCTTGGGAGAGACCTGTTTCCTATCTTACACGCCAACACTAAATCAGGATCTTACAGACCAACTACTTTGCTACGCGCGCGTTTCTTCTATTCTTCAATATTTTTTTCTTCTATTTTATTTTTTATTTCTCGTTCTCTGCTTTTTCTTCCCCTTATTTGAGGTACATATCTAGCTGTGCCATTGGAATTCTATCGACGTGCCACAATTTATTGTCCTCTCGCGCAGAAACACGTGCACATCAGCAATTAATTGAAAAATGACAAATAGAAAATTTGTATCCTATAATAAAATGAATTTTATACAGCAAAAAATTTAATTCTTCATTAAAATATATAACAGCAATGTTATAATTCTTGATTTAAAAATAATTTCACATTTCACTTGAAATTAGAATTATATCACGTAATTTAATGTATTCAAACATCTTTTTGTTTTTTTTTTTTTATTATTATACCAACATTTATAATTATTAATCTACTAAAAACCGGGAAACGCTTCTTTATTAATACATAGATATACATATATGCGCATAGATATATGGATATATGTACATTGTGGGTGCATTTACGTTATGTGTTACGTTGTTCTTGCGGTTCGTAGAATTACATTGAGAAGCGAGCACCGACAATGACGACGAGAGTGGCTCGTGTTGCTCCCGAGAAACAGGAATTTGCGCTTAAGATTTTTTTTTCTTCCATCAACTTAACCATATAAAGGGTGGGATAAGGAAGAAGTTGTAAAGAAGAGAAAGGAATTGAGAGAAAGCAAAATGAATCTCAAGGAAATAGTTGAGTGTTTATGAAATTTTTAATCCATTCTCACTTACTAATAATTTTATATTTTTAATATAAATCAAAGTAATTAAGCAATATAATAAAATAATAAAATTAATTTCAGTTTATATTTCTGTATTTCTTCTTTGGAGTTGATACAATTTTATGTGCATATATGCATATTAAATAGCTGTGAGGTATAATGTTAAACGAAGATGTATACTCTTCTTTTCATGATGGGGAAAGTGCATCGTCGTGATGCTAGATATTTTATACATATGTATGTTTAATGTTTATTACTGTGCATATACGCTTCTCATCGCACTTTCATCGCGTCGATGTTGCTGACCCTAGTGAGTTGAGAGGGTTTTAACTCGTAGATTCAAATCAGAAAAAGATAATACGAGAGAGGAGACGATAAGTGAGTGGGAGGAGGAAGTTTTAGTTTAGTACACACGTGTGTATGACGTGGTCCGATGCGTGCACATGAATATTCCTTTGACTATTTTATTTACTCATTTATTTATTAATTTATTTATTCATTAAATTTTTTTTTTTTAATAATTCTTTACTTTCTTTTTTTCTTACAAAAATTGTCCTTAGACAATTTACTAGATTATTTAGCGAAAGTTGAATTAATGAATTTTTTTTTATTTGTTTACACTTACCTTAATTTTCTCCTCTGCACTTACTTGTCGACTGCGAGTCGTTAAAGGAAATCCGTAAGGAAATTCTGGGGATTTACACGGTTGATAGTACTAATATCTGGGAGATAGAGGTGAGGAGGTTGATTTGCTTTGTTGAAATCACGGGTCTCCCTAATTACTCTATTCTTTAATTACGATTTGTCCTTCCTTAAGGTCCAGGTACAATGACAAATAGTTGAGTGTCCGGTTCAATTTTACTATTTTAATTTTAATTAATTGCCTCAATCATAATTATATTTAGTTGAGTGAATTTAAGATATTAAAAAAAAATATCTATGTATGTAGGTATATAGTTATGCATGCTTAAGTATCGGTAGAGAATGTATATAATTTTTATTTATTATATCTTGTTTGCGTGTGCACCCTTCAATGTCATTATATATTCTCGATGAATTTTCCAAGATGTCAGTATATGCAGCTGATAAGTATCGACACGGGAGTTTACTCTCCCGCTGTCTTGCGCATTATCAACGTCAATGAATTATCGACTGACGCGTTCACGTGCGAACGCAATGACGTGTGTATATTTATATATTTATATTTTTTTAAATGTGTATATTATAAATGTGGTTTGAGTGGATGGAACCCTTCAATCTAATCGTTAATGCGTTACATCTGAACCATTAATATTATTTTTAAATTTTAAATGAAACGCAAAGAAGGTGATGTAGAGTTCTTAGTATGTATATGAGTATATTTATTTTTTTATACATTCTCGATTGACCACGTGATTGAAACTGGTTTTTTTTTTCTTTCGGTCGCGCCCGACCGATGTCCCTGACACTGACATTACTCTCAAACATGCACTCTTGTTCAATATCTCTTTAGTCGGTGCAACGTGATAGGTTCTCATTTTATCCCACCCTTTTTATGTGTATCTTCTCTCAATTGATATATTAACTTTCTTGGTATTATAGTTTGAAGTGTCTTCAATCACTTTTTGATTATCTTTTTTAATATATTTAGTTTAAATTGTTTTGAGAAAGAAAAAACCAAATTAATTTTTTTGAATTAATGTTGAAAATGAATTATTTATTTTTATTAGAGAATTTTTATATTAATGTGTTTAAATTTGGAATTTTTAAAGTTTTTGTTTTTTGGAAATGAAACAAAAATATAAACAAAATTTTGGAGAGGAATTTGTAACGTTTATAATCAAGAAAAATAATTATGATTAAGTTGTTTATCATATTAATTTATTTTTTGTGAAACTAGAAAATATTCGTTACGATTTCTGTACTTTAAACATTTACGAAAATTTCTAATGATGAAAAATATTTATTTTAGTCACAAAATCCATAATAATTTCACAACAGTAAATTATTAAATTTAAAAATTCCAACAAATTTCCCTTGTAAAAATTTTGTTTCTTTTTTTGATCTGCATATAATTTTTTGAACATAGAAATTGAAGGTACTATTTAAAATTTTTGATCTTTTTAATACCTTAAAAGTGGCAGATATTTCCATTTCTTCCATTTTAAGGTATAAAAAAAGTATAACAAATAAAAAACTAACGAAAACTAAGGAATTATTAAGGTACAACTAGGCACAGAAAGGTACTAAAAAGGCGCTAATCAGGACTAATAAGGTAAATTTGAGGTTCAGTAAAAAGCACAAAGCTCTAATATAGGAACAAAATTTCGACTCGGGTGGTATTCGCAAATTAATGAAATTAACTCAAACATAGCATTAACATCTTTCGTAATTTATTAATTCAATTAAACCGTCTTTTTTTCTCAATCAACGTGTTTGAATCAATTATTTCTAATCCATCAACATCACTAATGATTGTTTGAAAGCGACATGGACATGACGACAGTTGTTGACCGTACTCTGTCACCTATTAACCTCCAATCATCCTCAATATATTGCATGTACATGACGCTACATACACACATACCTACTTACCTATTTACACGTATGTATCACGTCCTACAGATGCATATACCTTACACACAAGTCGTGTTTGAGCGTGTGTGAACACATATGTTGCTTCATCCACCTTTATTCACATCGACTTGGTCGATCGTCTATTGCAAACCACTGATATAGGCACGCCGATGACCCAACGTGACCCAGACCCCGTGTCTCACCTGTCTCAAGTTATATTCCACCATGTACATCGCGTAATAAATATATATAAATATATCTCGAGCCCTCACGCGATAATTTTCAATGAGTCCAACCAAACGACCAAGTATCATATATATTTATATATTTATTTATATCGATAGAATGACTTCTCTCTCACTGGTTTGGTCTGTTGGGAAATAACCAACGAGAGACGGTTACATGGTAGCTCGTTACTTTGAATTTATTGCTGTTAAGTCGACTAATGTGTTTCAGTATAAATTCTTACAATAAAAAAATAAATGCAAAAATAATAATAATGACAAGGAAAAAATTTTCTTTTCAATATTTCACACGTAATGTATGTCTGTGTGTTTATGTATATATATATTTTTTTTTTTTTTGTGAATAATCTTGAGAATTTATTGATGATATGGAGGAGAATTTGTTTATGAACGAATAAAAAAAATGGATTTATTCAATGCGATGTTGGGGTGGAGGAAAATAAAATGAGAAAGAGGAAGATGAAGAAAAAAAAGAAGAAGAAGTAATAAAGGGATATATATACCACTTTTTTATATATTCTCGTTTGAGGGGTATATGTATAGGTAGATAATATGTATTAGTGTAAATATATAGTGAGTAATATAAAATAATGGGCGTTGAAATAAATACAATAAAGACAGCGTTGAAGGGCACTTTGAAAGCACCGGGTATAACTTGTATGATAACCGGAAGTATGCACCCATTTCCGGTGGATTTGTTTCCAAATTGCTTTTATATATATGTCGTTTGTATAATGATATAATTTAAATATGCATTTTCCATTTGATAATAGTCACTTTTTCAGCAAGTTATGACAATAAGAAATAAAAATATTTTTTATTTTTCAAAATTCCCAAACTCTGACCTCGAATATCTTTCAAATTGTTAGATGAATGAAAAAAGTTTAAGAGACCTTTTTTGTTTGGTTCGTCTCTATATTGCGTAAATACGGAACAGCAAAAATCAAAGTAAAAAAAAATTTTTTTCCCATGTTATTTAAATGAAAAAACAAAAATTACAAACCACCACCTCTAAATATTAAAATTAAGAGCTCCGTTTTTTTTCTTCACCGTTCAGTATAAAGTTTTCAGGTTATTTTTCGAGTTGAAAAAAAAATTTTGCCTAAAATTAGCACACCCTAATGTACACACATACGTTCAACATATATATCACATATAAAATCTCAATAAATTCTCTTTTTCAATGGAATTAATTTGTAAAAAATTTTTCTACAATTTTTCTATTTTCCACTTTTTTTTCGTTATTATAACTTTCACGTTTATCTGTTTGATCATCTATTATAGATCTCGGTTGGTTCAATTATTGTACTAATGATTTCCGGAAAGTATTTCTTTAAATATCGAAACTTTCTCACGATAATATATTTAAAGTAAAAAAAAAAAATTATAAATTTTTTATCTTCATCATTTACTATTTATTTTTAATTGTTTTCCTCGCTGTCTATTTTATACTTATAGAAATAAATATATTCACATTAATTTTTACTTAAGGGATCATGTATATAAGAATACACATGCGTGAATCGATCAGGTGGAAAGTGGCTAGCCATGAATGGCCGCCCACTTAAAACTCGTATCTATATACATACGCATATAAATAATATACAAAGGTATAAAATACATCAAGTAACTTTGGCGAGAATTAAACGTGTACAGACGCGTATGTGCGGCTGCCGCTGTTGGTGTTGTTCGTTGGCAGATACGCAATACTGATTCTCACTGTATATATACCTTAGTTTATTTATTAATAGTAGATATATACATATATATCCCTATAAGTGTTGGAGTTGTGTTGTCTGTCGATTAATTCATGAAATAGTTGATAAAAAAAATTATTTAACTCCAAGGTTCAGCGATAAATCCAAGAGAGGAGTGTATATTTATATCTACCTTTATGTATATATATATTTAATATATATACGCGTATTCTAATGTATATATGTATATACACGTTATGTAGACGAATGTTATTTACTCTCTTTCTCGACATTCTTCAGACAGAATTATTTATTATCCCATATAGTACACTGGGTGAGTGTGTGTTTTATTGAAAGATCTCGTGCAGCGATCGATGCATGTATATATATGTATATATGTGGAAAATTCTTTCTCACGCAAGTGAGAGTGAGTGCGAAAGACGATCGGGTTTGTTGGTAATTAACGAGGGAGGAGTTGTGCTCTTGGTTGCATGCGAATTGAGATTCTTCAATTTATAATAATATCAAAAGATGAATATTATTAATTTTATTATCGCAGTGTTGATTTTAAATGAATAGATGAATATTTATTGCTGATGTGTTTATTTATTTATTCATGACTGGTATTTATTTATTCATTAATTTATCTATGTGGTGATTTTTTTTTTATTTATTTTTTTCATGGGAGATATTACTCAGAATTGCATTGTCAATGAGTATTCATGTATGAACAATGCGGAAGAGGTGATGAGGGGGCGGGATATGGTAGATGGAAGGACATAGGATGTATTTTGTTAGTTGATTTGTGACCAGAGCCGTCGAATAAATCTTTTCGGGGTCTTTGTGAGCGCGTTACAACTGTAAGATGAGGATATTGTGTGTGATGGGTCAACTGTGTATTCTCATTGGGTTAGAACATGTTTATTAACGTTATTTACTGGTATGAGACGCCACAGGCTATGTATAAACTTCGAAATATTATTTCCATTCAATGGTGTCTTACCCCACAAGCAATTTTTTTTTTTTTTTTTTCATCTTCAAGTTGAAGAAATAAAAGTGTGTATATAAATTAACTTGTAGAAGAAAAAAAAAAATGTGTAACAATTGAATCAATTAATATTTCCAAGGATCTTTCAGTGATGTCATTGATATTATTTTTAGTTTTGTTTAATATCTTTATATTAATATTCAAAATAAATAATAATATAAAAAAAAAAATGATACAAAGAAAAAACAGTAATTTAAAATTTATCATAGACTTTTTATAATAAATATTTAATGAATGGGGAAAATTATTTTATAATTACTCATATTATTTCTATGAATATATTACTTATTTAATTACTGCACACATAAATATATATTTATGTTATTTATACGCATATATACATGAACATTTGATCGTCAAAGACCGGTTTTACGTAAGGCCCCGATTTAATTCTCGATGGAATTTCATTCGTCGCTCTTGACCCTGTCGAGAACATCGTGATTGTGTATATATGTATGAGGAGTGGTTGGTTATAGTTTCATGTATAGATATATATACACGATACATATTGTATACATCTATGCATATATCCATTCACAATTTTCCTGGTAAAATCGTGAGGGAGAGTCAACGTTGACTAATTGTATTATATAAAATGATCTCATGCGCGCAACTTTGCTGCTAAATTAATTCAAATAAAAAATAGAGGATAATTTTGTTTTATTTATAAGATATATTTGCAATTATTTATTGTGTATCGATGATTGGTTGAAATTAATATTATCATCAGCCTTCAATAGCACATACCTACTATATATATTTATATAATAAAACAGCTGTAGATGATGAGGTTATTAAAAATCGATACACGACTAGCAGCTGTCGATGGTTGACGAGAGGTTTAAATAAATGAATAAATAATTAAATAAATGGAATAAAAAATAGTTCTTGAGCTTTATGTTTGTATACTTGTATTGAATATTAATGTAAAATAATGCTATTAAAGTTTATGGGTGTGTTTAAAATTTTAGTAGATAAGTTTGTTGATTATTTTAAATTCGCAATGATTACATTAAAGTTGGGTCAATAATGGATTTATTCTTTGGCTTCTTGCTTGTATTTTTTATAGTTGTGGGTTTTGTATTTGTTTTTATCTTTGTTAAACACGTGGGTGGGAATTATCATTGGTAACAATGACGCCATTAGTTGCCCCGAGGCCTCCAGGAAGACAACCCACGCATCCAAAAGACGACTCGATTCGTATACTTGTAACCATGTGCATTATAAATAAAAAATATAATTATTCTGTTGATATTTTTTATGCCGGTATGTAATAAATAAATGTGAGATAAATATAAAATTTGTTGTCAACGTGGGTAATATTATTTTAATGTAAATAATTTTGTTTTATAGAGTAAAAAATTGTTTGTTAAATTTTTTATTGCGGATTTACGATGATAATTTTTTTTTTTATTTGAATGAAGTTAAATATTTATTTGTTGTGATAAATGTTTGTGGTATTTTTTTTTTTGTATGTGAGTGAGGGATATTATTATTAATAATGTTGATGGAAATTATTTAGAATTTATAGTTATAAGAAATGTAAAGAATTTATTGACATTTCTGGATTTCGAAAATTTTAATTGTTTAATTTATATATTTATGATTGCGATGATGAATAATGGCGATAAATAATTTTTTTTTATGTAAACAAAAGCATGTTTATTTTTTATACATTCATATAAATAAATAAATTTTATTAGCAAATAAAATTAATTAGTTTTTCAAATAATTTAATTTATTGACATCGTAAGATAAACGATAAAAAAAAAATTGATAAAATATTTAGTATTATTTTTAATAGTCTGATTTCACGGTTTAAATTTTTATTATTTTATCTAATGCACTTAAATCACACTCTCACTGACAGTTAATTTAATAATAAAAATATACAACACGTAAATAAATAAAAACAAAATACAAATAAATTATTTAATATGTTTGCAATATATTTTTTGATTGTAAGATAAATATAAATATTTTTATTTCCTCACATGTATTTTATTTATTTGTGGGTGTGTATATTGTATATTGTATACATTTATTTATTACAATATAAGAAGGCACGCGCACGATTTTGAATGCACGATCGCAATAGCAGACGAGTTTCGCGGGGAGAAAAGATTCAAAAGACACGTGTTGGTGCGTCACGAATACACGGGTGAACACGATCACGAACGAATGAGTTCGCGGATGAGAGAGTTGAGCCAGAGAGATATAACCAGGGAGAGTAAAACGTACCATAGAGAGCATCTCTCTTCGTTATATTCCCTCGGTTTCTCTTACAAGAGTATACATAGATATATCGATGCGAGAGCACACAAATCTTTGAAAGTCGCTTCGTGTCTTGAGGTGATCACGTTCTGCATTATAGTCACCATTTTTTGTCCACTTCACGACGCTTATTTCCTCTCGTGGCCATATGTAATTGGGCGTATATTCATGTGCATCATACTCCGTGAATTAATGTACACATGAATGAGAGAATTTAATTTTATACATTAAAAATTATTGGAAAAATTTTAAATATATAAAGATAAAAATTTCTTTATGTTTATTTTATCTATTCTTTTTAATTTCTTTTTTTCTTTCAAGGGATCGTTAGTTTCAAGTTATTAATTTGATATTTCTCAGTGCACAATTTCCTCGTTTGTTGGAGAAAGGAATGATGATCGCGAATGTGCACACGGAAAAATATTAAATGAAAGTGCTGGATAAGAAATGATGTACCTATCTCATCATGACAGGTCAATCACCTTTTTTTTTTGTATTATTATATCTTCTTCCTTATATCTCCATCATCATCATCATCATCAAATACAATTGCTTCTCTTCATGATTCTTCATTCGTACAGTATGTTCAATCATAATAGTTACCACGACAAAAGGGAAAGCATTTAATAGACGTTCATTTTGATGAAAATCAAACATCAATAATAATCCCATAATAATCTAAAACATATATAGATTAAAATCTGTAATCAATATAAGATGATGAGAGTGCAAGACAATCTCCGTGGGGGATATTATATATCAACGTTGAGGTTAT
Source organism: Microctonus hyperodae (assembly GCA_030347285.1). NCBI lineage: Eukaryota > Metazoa > Arthropoda > Insecta > Hymenoptera > Braconidae > Microctonus > Microctonus hyperodae. The sequence goes on along the minus strand of JAQQBR010000003.1, from coordinate 2,455,722 downwards.
AACACATCAGGAAAAAGAAATATAAAAAAAAAAATAACTAAGAAATCCCCGGCGACATCAAAAGTTTTAATTACTATCATCAATCAAAAATAGAGAATTTTTATCTCTTTTCAAAATTATAAAATACATACACACATATATATATATAAGTTTATATATATATATATTCGAATCGAAACAGTTTTTTCCTTTCACTTTCGCTCGGAGTAGAAAAAAAAAAATAAATCTTCGAAACTTTCAGTTTCAGCAAAATGCAACAACACATTTATAGTTGAAAGTGATGTGCGTAACGAAAGCGATATTATATATAAAATATTTATAATATATATATATATACATATTTATATTTATTTTTATTTTAATATTTTTTATTTTATATCCAAAGCCAAACAGAGAAGAATAATATTTCCCGGGAGAAATAACCGTGAATCCTCCTCGTTCCACTCGGCTTGTCTTTGCTCTTCTCCGAAGCGTATTATATATGTATGCTCACATACATATACATGTATATTCATGTGTATATATATATGCATTATTTATGTATATATATATAGATCATGCATGTACATATACATGCGCGTATCTCACGCCCTTTTTAACAAACCAGTATAACAAACGCGTCGCAACTTGAACGATCGTTGATCTTATTATTGTAGTAACAATGATACCTGTTACTTTACCCAGCATGTTTGTTGTATATGTGTATATACGTGTACAAATATGTATACAATATATTTTTGTTTTATTTGCGTAGTTGTACTCTTAGATCAATGCGCCCATTCCCAGGCCTACCCTGTAAAGTTTGTACGCTGCGTGCAAGGGGAGTGAAGTAATACAATATCTACGTGGTCGCAGATATAAATGGCTTACAGACAATATATTAAGTAAAAGGGACTAAACTATCATGTTGAGATATAAAATATCCCATGTCCACCA
>JAQQBR010000003.1:2417351-2430760 GCA_030347285.1 Microctonus hyperodae | reverse complement strand
CCTTAGAATGGAAGAAATGGAATTTACTACCACTTTTAAGGTCTTAAAAAAGGACCAAAATTTAAAATAATACCTTCAATTCTTATGTTAAAAAAATTATATGCAGGTCCAAAATAGGAACAAAATTTCCACTCGGGTAATAACAGTTAAATAATAGTGATTGTAATTATTTTGTATAAACATTTCAAGTATTTATTGGGGATATTTCTAGAAATGGAAAAATTTATCAAAGTGGAAAAATGGCATACATATACTTATATATAAAGGGATGAGACTGAAGATTCTATACATATACATACCTAAGTGCATCCTTGCGTGCGCACGCGATTCATTGGTTATATGCACAGAGGAATATTCATTGCGAGTAAATATATAAAATGAAAAGAGATATTCGAAAGGGAAAAAAGATCCGCATTTGCATGCTGTGCTCGGATACAACCCCTTCTCATAATATAAATTTTTTTACAGTATTATTACAAACCCCGCGCGAAGGTTTTATATAGTAGTAGTAATATGTATGTGTATGAGGAAGAATTTAAAAAAAAAAAAATGAAAGATAGTCTCGCGTGCGCGCGGACTCTTGCTACCCTCGACAGGTACACAACATCGTGCTCTGTGCGTTGTTTATAAGCGCCTGTAGTTTTACAACAACCACATCTGATACATAGGCTTGTGTATATAGTATATGGATGCATGAACTTGACTGTTTGTTCATTTTTTATTGGAACACATTGATGTTATTTGAAATACATTCAATTGCGCGTAAATCTTGTGGCAGGTTTAGATTTTCTTCTTAAGTTTACAATTATGTCAGATAAATTTTCTATCGTTTTTATTTATTAATTTTATTTTAGTAGAGTAAAATTTATGAAGTATAAAATTTTTTTGAAAACTATTCAATGAAGATAATTCAGTGAAATAAATATAATATATTTCATTGATAATTTTATTTTAAAAATTATGAATGAATTTAATGAAATTTTAATAAAAAAATATTTTTTTATGTTTCAAGAATTTTTTTTTCACACACACATTTATATTCTCTCATAATATTTTAACGAATAAATTCTCACATAATTTATTTGAAAATGAATTATAATTAAAAATTGAATTACAAAATATATTACTGCGGTATATAAAATTATAAAATTATTATAATTGTAGAAGAGTCAAAGATTTAATGGAGATATAAATTAAAATTACATATTTTGCTTAGTTTTACATACTTTCACGATTATTCATGTTATAAAACAGATATAGTTTTAATTATTATTACTACTTCGACTTATATTACTCTTATTCGTGTATACATAAATATAATTATACCTTTCTTCTGTGTATATATAAGATACGTGATACTAAATTAACATGAACTCATGGTGAAAGCCCCCAAACATCTCTGACGTGAGTGGCTCGCCCATACATACATCATCCACTCAGAAAATGCATTATTCACTGCATATAAAAATATATTTCTCTTCTCACAAAATTCTATCCACAATTAATTTACTTAAAACAATAAATTACATCATAAAACAAAATAAAATTCCTTTTTCTCAGTCTAAAAAATAAAAATACAATCCAACAATTTCCAATTGCTAACGAAAAAAAAATAATAATAAAAGAAAAAAATTCTTTTTAAAATACGTTTCAGACATTCAGACAAAATTAATCATTTCCAATTGTCCCTGAATAAATATCCAACTGATCCTCCAGATATTATAAACAAACATTTGAGAAAAAAAAACTATCAAATGAATGAATGATAAATAAATAATATTATAATAGTTGTAAATGAAAAAAAATTAATAATAGTGTTTTTATCAAAATGATTTATGAGTAATATTTATTTTATTTTCTTTCTCATTTGTTTCTCTTTCTCACACTCTCTCGGCAAATTTTCCTTTCTCCCGCATCGTGGAAGAAACGATCGGTCTTACCCACACTTGAGATGGGCTGCTACAAATCATCCCAGCACTGTCTTCCTTTTTTTCTTTTCACTTCTGTCTTTCTTCCTATCCATATATACATCTACGACTACATATAAATATATAAACGTATACAAATGTAATATATAAATACATATTTTTCATATTCTCTTTTCTTTCATGAGGAATATTATTTTTTTATATTTTTTTTTCTGAATTTTCCTAACAGATAATCATTCATTATTTTTGCAAATACAATTTCCTATTAAATTTCTATGTTGCTCTTTAATTTTACTCTACATGACGCATATACCCAATTAGCTTCCTTTGATAAATTATCATAAGAGATAATTTGAAGTGTTATAAATTTGTTAATAGCATTTCATTTTTATTTCGTGTTGAAAATTTAATTTTAAATGCTGGAGTTTAGTTTAAATTATTTTAAATTTTATTTAATTGATGCTCGAAATTTTTCCTTGAATAAATGTGTCTTTAAATATTTACCAAGCATTTATTAGGTGTGAGAATACATTTGAAATATTGTAACAATGTCTAAAATACATACGCGAATTTGTTAAAAATTAAGTGACTCATGTTGCGCAAAATAACCAACCAAATTTCGTCTATACACATTTATAACAAACAAAAAATGTACTTATTTTTTTTTTTTATATACTTTCAAAGAGATAAGTTAATTAAACATCCGCGAAATTGCTCAAGAGAAAAAAAAATACGAAAATAAAATAAAAATATATAATAAAAAATGAAATAAATAAATTTATATTTTTCGTTTAGAAATATAAATTAGGAAGTCACGTTCTCTTATATATATATATACTTACGGATTATTTAACCTCGCTCATTTAAAAATAAAATAGAAAAAAAAATTCACGTCATTCTTTATCCATGGAAACATATATATACATATACATATGTATATTATCTACATAATGATAATTTGCAAGTCACCAAGGATATACATTATATACCATCACAATCATCTCTAGCACGTATGATGTCCCTGTTTCTTATGTTAATTGTCACTTGGAAATTATTTTACAAATTGCACTTTTTTTATAAAAATATTCCTGTACATATATACATATAACGATCGATTTTGTTGGGAAATTTTTCCAAAAAACTATCACTTATCCCACAACATTCTAAGCATAGTTTCATGATGGACAAATAATATGATCTATTTTTTTATTCGAATTTTAAAAATTTCATGTTTCAGCTGTTTGCACTGAATGTGAATGATAATCATTCTTCCAAGTCCATTAACAATAGTTTTTTCTATCTATGAGTATAATAGATATATATCTTAATATTATTAGCTAAATATAGAATGGTTTCCAAGTTCGTAATTCTGATAATGTTCATTCAGCATTGACCAATTGGTCTTCATTATTATTTGTCATCATTATTATTAATAGAATTTTTCTTATTATAGTTTACTATTTCATACAATATATTTGGAACTTGTAAAAAAATCAAAATGTCGATTTTCTACGTTAAAAACAATATTAAATACCAGGTAAATTATTGTCAGACGATGTAATTTTGACTTCGAAGGAATTCCTTCCAGATGGTTTGTAAAAATTTCTCTCAAGCCTTCCTTTCTCCCTTTATCTACCTATTTTTTTTTTCCTTCCATTATATTCGCTCGTCATTTGTTTTACACTTTCTGTCGCTTATCAACTCCCTCTTTCTCTCTCACTCCATCTCTCGACATGTATATGTATATATTAATGGTGAACTTAATTGCATGCACATCCGGCTCGTGTAGTAAAGGCGACTTTGATCGAAAAGCTCCCGGCATAAGCAATCGTGACTTTCATTTTTACATATACACTCATCTTCTCTCCCTATAAACGAATATATAAAAATGATAAAGTATAAAAATCAACATCGTTAAAAATGAGAATAAATAAAATTACTCCTCGGGTCACATTTACCTTAAAGGTGCGATCAATCAATGTCTTGTAATATTGAACCAGAGTCAATATTACATTAAAAAAAAAAATAAACATAAAATATTGATATAAATTACAACTCGTGTATATTTATATAAAAAAAAAAAAATTTTTTCTTTTTTATCATTTTTGTTATTTTATTTTTTTTTTTATATCAATGATAAATATATAAACTGATTGGAATTGAATAAATTGCGGATGAATATAGTATTGTAATGAAATTGGAAAGTGAACATTAAATCGATAGAGTTATATATATGTATAATTTATAAATATATACATATAAGAGACGAGCGAAACATCTTCATTCGCAGTGCAAATTGAGCGTATTTATGAATTCATAAAAAATTGAAGGAGAATAGTGATGAAGCAGAGAGGAAGGATGAGAGAAGGGAAATATTATGCATAAGGGGAGGGTATAAAGAGAGAAAGTGAGAGGGCGGTTAAAATGCAAGAATGATAATCATAGAATCAGCCGCGCGTTGTGAAGGCTCAAATGCAATAGTATAAGAGTGCAAAAGAGATGAGGCACTTACATTGAGAAGAAGAAGAAGGTGCTCGTAGGAATTTATTAGTGATCGTAAGTGCAAGATATACACGGCACCCTGCAATAACACTTCTCCCAACAGGTTTCCCTCGATAAAATCGTCGGCTTCGTCGACGGCAATGAATACATATATACATGCATTTATATGTATACTTTTCTTTTGTAATTTTTTTTTTTGATTTTTTATGTTGCATGTATCTACATACACGCATAAACGCACCTGCGCCGCACTCACTTTTAATATAATATATCTCATGAATGTATAAACTGAATGCAGGACGTCCCTTTTAATAACGCCATTAGCAATTTTATGGTATTTTTTTTTTTTTTATTAAATAAGAAAGAAAAAAAAAATTTTTTTTTTATTTCTATTTTTCATTGTTTTGTGCCTGTTGTTATTTAATATTATTCAGGTTGCCATCTGTGCATACATGTATAAATAAAAATTAAATCATATAAACAATTGCATTTTTGCTTCTGTATTTATAATTTATCAAGTTTTGTTATTGTAATTAAAGAAGAAGAATAATATTTCTTCTTTGTGTTTAAGTCATTTATGAAATATTGTTTGGAAACTTTTGTTGATTTTTTTTTTCTTACATAAAAAGTTTATGTGTATTGTGACGTGTGCATGTACGCAATGTGTGCAAGAAAATAAAAGAAAGATATATGAATAATCTTATTATGGAGACATTAAGAGATCTTCTGGCGATTCTTTAAAGAGACAGAGAGTTTAGTAACTTTAGTGCAAGTTGGTTGACTTGACGTGTGCGTTGCGTGCATATCCTTGAAAGTAAAATGAGCCTCAATCTCTTGAAACTTCTCTCCACTCCTTCACTTATCGTGTCCCATCTATACCCGTCACAATTTTCCGCGAAGTCGTGATGTAGGATTACTGTCAAGTACATCAGAAAGAGAGAATTTCGCGGTGTATAAAAATATTCACCATGGATATTAAATCTTAGTACGAGACTGTATAATATACATCCATGAATAAAATAATATCCATTTATCAATCATAATTTTTCATAATCAAAGTCATTTTATTCATGTATTTGATTGTAACAATTATGATTTATTTCCCTTCGATCATGATCGTCAGGTAAAACACAAACAATTATTTCCTCATTTTTTTTTTATTCATCTTGAAGTGCGCGTGCAACTGGTTTAAACCTGTTGTTTCGCGTCGTGTGTTGCTCGCGCGCTCATTTTTTTTCACCTCAAAGCGGGCGGAGATAAGTGCAATGTTTATTATCATTGAACTCGATCACACGAGCATGTCTGATGCCACGTCGGACGACTAACACGTGTCGCGATATCTCAGTATGTTGACTTTAACGAACCTAAGAAGTATTGGCAGATAAGAAAGTGGCTGTACAATAAAAAGAATAAAGAAAAGAAGAAATATAAAACGGAAATGAGTGTGAAATTAAATCCGAAGTATAGAAGTTTTCATAAATCATTTCGAGCACAAAAATCTTTTAGCTTTTATACTTATATATATATGAATATTCCAAATAACTATGGCTTTATTTCCACACCATTTATTTCGGCATTATCATCTAAAGCGTGATGAAGTGCAGCCGGCATAAATTCAAAGAGCCGCAGAGAAATAATATTTATTCACTGTGATAGGAATTTTTTTTAACCTTTTCTTCAAATTATCATTTTCTTTTTCTTTATCATCATGATATTTATTTAAATTATTTTTATTTGTTGGTTTCGTTATACTCAGTATGACGCCATTCCAAGACACAACAAGCAACCAAATATATTTCCCTGGCGGCTGACAGGACCACTCCTCGCGCAAGCGCACGCCAGTAACAAACGAGGGAGAATTTCATTTGAGCTGCTGTTCCCTCTTTTTTTCTTACATACTCCATCTTATTTCCTACCGCTTTCCCCTCACTACACTCTCAGGCTTATGCACTGAATGTTATGGAGATAAAGAGATGAGAGTAAAAAAATAAATGAGATAATTATTCATGACAATTAAAGCGAAATATTACTAACAACATACAGCACCACAAAATAGTCGTTCTCCATTTATCACATTTTAATTAATCATGTGATTAATCGATCGATTTAAAAGTTAATAACACTGTAGAATATATTCATTAACTCGTTAATACTCGATTATTATATGTAAATATGTGTATTCATTTATTTGAATTAAATTGAAATAATATTCCTAACTGTTTTATAAATATATTATTTTTTGTTTTTATTTTTATATTTGTCATTGACCACTTGAGCATATGGCATTGCCGTTGATGTGGTTATATATTGTGAGGTGCATCGACTATATAAATAAATAAATACACATGTAATAAAAATAAAAACTGCTGGATATATCTCGTACAAATACTTACTCACGCGCTTGTAATATATATAAAATAATATAAAGTGAATCAAGTTCACGTCGCGCACGCATGCACCTTTTGAATTAACTGTAAAATCAACTGCGGCTTCTGGATGTTATAATGTGCAAACGCCATTTTTATTTATAAATATATATACATACAAATAATGGTAAGAAGTGGAATGTATTACTACTCTGTATGGCATTTTGATTTGCTCCGATTATTTTATTTTTAATTATCATTCTTCTCTTTTGCGTTCTATTTAATTTAAACATCATCATTCAATTATTTATTATAACTTTTATATATTTATTATATTAGCGTAGTATTTTTCGGAAGAAATGTATTAGCCTCATAGGGCCAATGTATGTCAGGTAACCCCTCAGGGGTTAAATATATAAAAAAAAATTTATTTGTCAGTTTTGTATGGAAAAAAAAAATTATTATTTACTTTTTGAATATTTTTATAGCGTGAAGATTAATTTACGCGGGGAGATAAAATATAAAATAATTAAATTGACCAGGAAATTTTCGGGGGTGCATTTTATTAGAGCTCTGTATGGCTCGTCGTATCCTCGACCCTTTAACCCTAAATCTCAGTGTATCAAAACATAATTATAGGGCAGAGTAGTTTTGTTGCGAGGGCAACAACATCACACAGCATTTCCCTTATACATGTATAATATAAATTTATATATGTATATGTAGTCATCCAACCAATTCTATATGTGTATAAATATTTCTCTTCACTTCTCCTTCATCTTTTCATGTTCACAGTACATGGATACGTATACATTTTTATATGAAGAAGAGACGCGGGCGATGCCTCATGTTATTACATGGTATACCCGCCCATTCTGGTTTTATCGCTGGGCGTATATCGCGACCATAAAACATGCAAATACGATGCTTCATTCTCGCCTGAACCTCGGATATATAAGTGTGTATATTTGTGTGACGATTTCAAATAAAAAAAAAATTTTTTTTTCATTAACGAAAAAATTATTTTTCGTTGAGAATTTAATATTTGTGGTTGGCGTTTACTTGTATGGCTCTTTTATATAAAGGGGGAATATTTTTTATTACAAATTTTAATTTATTTTGTGTTTCAATTTCAGTTGAAATGTGAAATTGTCGTGTGTGCCGGCGTAAAAATGCAACTCGGTATGAGCATTATGTGTAAAAAGCTTCGACATTCATTACAATTATCTCAGTTTCGGAATGTTGAATTTTTTCTTTTAAAATTAATTGCACATAAAATAACAAAACGTATTTTATTGAACCTTAAAATTATCACAAATTTTTTTTACACTTAAATAAATCTACTATTTAATACAGACAATATTAATCAAATAATTACATCAACAGTAAAGTGAATCTCTTTATAAGATTGGTTAAACAAATAAAAAATTTAAATTTACATTGCTTTTCTATCGATATATATTTACATGTTGAGCGTAACAAGCAGCAACCACGCGGCCTAATCTTCATCTTGGTCTCTGATATTTGTTCTGTACATACTGCAGTCTCTGTATCGTCATGGTGAAAATTTTTTCGTGCTCCAGTCACGGGTATACATCCAGTTGCGTCGTCACTGGGTGGTCGCGAGTTTGCCGTTTGCGAACGAGTTTTCTCGTTCGTTGCTCGCTCAACTGCAATGGTGAATTGTATGGAAAGAAACACATGGAGTGAGTGGATGTATTTAAATACATAAGCAACAGAGAGAACTGTAACACACGAAGCAAAATCAAGACAGTGTAACCGATTGCGGATGACACACGAGAGACAGAAAATGCCACACGAGGTGACACTTCTAATTTGCCAAAGACCACCACTTTTCATGTCTATCCAATTTTATTTTTATCTCTCATTAAACAACAAATTAACATGAGGAAATAGAAAAAACTTTTAACTCATAGCATTTTAAATCATTCGCATTATTTTTACTACTTATTATGATTTATTTATTCTCAATGAATTAAATTTTTGTTTCAATTTATTATAGATATTTTTTCTTTTTATTTGAAAATTGATTGATGACTTCAAGTTACTTATTGAGCTTACTCCCGCCCTCTTGCGTTCGCTTTTATATGACGATATATAATCCAGTTTGTGTGTTGGAATAGGGAGCGCCGAGGCGGTCTAATTAAAGTCCGGTTTCCTCTTCTTGTTGTTGCAGACGCGTTCGGACACGCAGCTAAACCTCTGACGAGTTCAGAGTCTCTTTCACCGTCGCAAAGTAGTGTAATATAAATAGTTAAATATGCAGACGGCGGGGAAAAAAAAGGGAAGATAAAGAAAGAGAGAGGATTGACGCGTGGGAAAGTTGATGACGTGAGAGCACCGGAAAACCCACCGATCCGCATCCGGCCGGACTAGACTCGTCTTTATCCACTTAAAGCGCTCCAACGTTATATTTTTGCACAAATATAAAAACAAAGAAAATTTTATTTCTTCCTATCCAACAGGTTTCTACTTGTAAACAATGCTGTCACGATGAATAAAAAATTTAATTTAATTTTCTTTTATATTTTTTAATTAATGTTTAGTCGTCAATTGTATAGAAAAAAGAAGAAAAAAAATTATCGTTAGAGTGAATATACAATAATTCATTGTTACAAAGCGGCACAAGTGAAAATGTCTTGGCCTTGCATTTATATTCAGCTCACTTGCGCCACTGCACAATAAAATACGCGTTCTCTGGGTGATATTACCACCATCTTTACCATTTACCTTTTAATATTATTGTTGTGTTGTTACTGCCACTATATTATTTAAATTCCCTTCTTCATTTTGTATTTAAAATGTTTAAATTGGCATCGACGACCTCAAATAGAGATGCAGTTTGTAACCCGAATTATCTCATTAAATTTGTTAGGCAATGAAAAAACGACAATGGTACACTTCTGTGTGTATAATTAAGTGTCTCTTTCGTGACTTCGTGTCGTACTGTATAGACTATACAGAGAGATCAAAGGAGGCAAAGAGAAGGAAAAATAGTGGTGGATATATCTTCTATTTTCTTTCTATGCGCGTGGTCGATTAACGCGCCTCGATGTATACCCAACGCGATTCCATTTCATTCCACTTGCACTTTTATTTATTTTTATTTATTCTTTCTTTTTTCCTCTCGGTTGCATTTGCCGCGCATTTCTCGATGAACAAGACAGGAGGAGGTATACTGCATGACTTCCTGCTATAACTCAAGACGCAAGACAGAATCGCATCCTTTCTCCCAACTGCCACAGTCTATCATCAATAACATTCTCACGAGGACAATGACTTATAAATATAATACTTTATATGCAATATATAGGTACATATAAACAAGTGTTAATGTGTATTTTCTATATTCACTTTTTTTTTATTGTAATACCCGCATAAACCCGCATGCAGGTAATCTTATTTTATTACTTGTGTTATTACAAAATGTCGAAGAAACATGTTTCATATGTAATAATAAACATAAGCGTGAAAAATAAATTAAAACAGCAGCTTTTTACTTAAATTTAAGCATAATTAAATGAATTAAAGTTTACAAAAAATTTTCTAAACCAACAATAAACTTGCCAAATACTTTTCAAACTAGGTCTCATTCTCTAGATTTAATATTAAATAAAAATATTAACTAGAAAAAAAAAATTAATTACTCTCAAATATATTTTATAAAATGAGCCATTTTACCCCACTATTCTCTACACATATGAATGTAAAATGAAAAAAGAGATTCACCTCAAGTCATATTGTCCACGCCTTTTTTTTTTTCAAGAATTTTAAATATAATATTTTTAATATACACTCGACGGGTAATAAAACCCTCGTCAAACAGCTTTGCACATACACTTATATATCTATACATGTTATACATATACAAATACACATTACTTGTCTTTTTCATCTACCCCACAATTACCTACATCTTGTACACAGTCATTAACAATATATCTCGATGACGGAAAATTTTTCCAAACAATAAAACAATCATATTAAAAAAAAAAAAATTCATCTATAAATTCCTCAACAATAAATCCACTATATTTTTCCTCTCCTATTATTAATTTATTATTAGTATACATACACAATGTTACAATATTTATAATATAATAATACGTATATAAAATACCTAGATATATTTAAATGCCATTTATATTTCAACCCCATAAATTTATATTCTATAATACCTACTACATATTCTGATAAATATCTATCTAAACGTCCATTTAAACGTATAAACAATTCTCAAATGAAAAACTCCCAAGTACAGCACGCGATTACGAATCGATTCCAACACCGATAGTCTCAACTATAAATACGTCACAATACTAAATCTTATTCATGTATAAATCCCATACATACATCCTCTCTAATATCCATCCATTTTATTGTATTTTCCCTTGTGCACAAACTCGCACATGTAAAATGTGAATTTGCTCATGCGTATTTGTTTATATATACATGGATGTGCGTTTTGCATAAACGACACGGCAGATGCGCGCACTCGGATAGTCACAACCAAGTGTATATAGGAATTAAGTTCATATGCATACTTGTACGCTGCCGTTGGAAGCTTGTATGTATGGCTTTAAGCATGAGGAAAAATATTGCACGGCGGTAGGCACCCTGAGGTTATCGCTACGCGATAGACTACAAACCCAGCGCGAAAGAGATTTTAGTCGTGGGCGGCATTGCAACACACAAGACTTTATGTATATAAGTTTATATACTACTGTGAATCTCAATGGACAAGTATAAACACGTTGGATTCCAAGCGTTCTGTATACACGATTTTACTTAGTTAAAGCTGTATACTTATTCTACTGTTAATATACTTGAATACTTTTGCTATGTGTACATTTGCGGCCCGCAGCCTTCCTTCTGACTATCTGAATTAGATCGCTGCTCCCAGTTGTAGTATATAAATGTGCACTCAAGAGGGTTGGGCCTCGGTCTCGTTTATTTGCCACGCGCCAATTCTCTCTCCTTGGTTGTTTTTATTTATTTATTTTTTTTTGTGTGTGTATTTATTTTTTTACATTGTGTATGCACCTGGATGATAGCGTCGCGAATTATTGATTAATGATTGTGCACAATTGTGCCGCCATTTGCCTTGGGGAGTATTGAAATTTATTGACTTCATGAAGGCACGATGTTTATTTTTGAATTAAAATGTTGAAGAGAATTTTTTTGACAATATTTTCTTGATTTTTTTTTTTTGATTAAATTGAAGAGAGTTGAAATTTATTTTTTATTAATTGTTGGTTTTGTTATTTAAAATTCAACTCTTTGAACATTTATCGAAAAAATTTCGTTTTTTTTTTGTGCAGAAAATTCCTAGTAATATTTCAAATGTATAATTGGAAATGTTTATGACGATAGTTGGTAAGAGAAAATAAATGTCAGTTAATTATTAATTATTTTTGTTTAATAAATTATTGTAAATACGTGTTGAGTTCTCCTTGAAATTAAATATATAATTTGTGGAAATTTGCACGTTTAATTTAAGTGCATACATGGGGGGATGTGTCTGCATACCTCAACCAGTCAATTTTTTTTCTTTTTTCGTTTTTTCATAAATAAAAATTCCCTTTTTAATAAAATATATATTTTACAGTATTTCAACCATTACAATCATAATAGCAAAAGTAAAATGTGCACAATTTGCTTTCAGAAAATTACTATACAATTTGAAAATTCACAAGAAAGCAATTTACAAAGTTATACAGTGAATGTTATAATATAAAAATTTTACAACGAAGAATTACAAAAGTGAAAGAGTAAGAAGTGCATCAAAAGTATATACATAAGTATAAGAGAAAAGATGCAAAGGTTCGAAGAAATATATTTATACAACCTTATGCGCGTATTATCTGAGTACAGAGCCATAAAAGTCTGAGCTAGCTACCAGTCATGTATAAGGCATGAGAGTGCCAGACGTCTACTCTTTACACGTATAACACACAAACAACAGTCCTGGGGAAAAAAATATGTACCTGTATAAAAGGGAGAGCGCTCAATACAGGATAAATTGTGAACGCATTTATATCGCATCGTGAATGCAATGAATAAATGTTAATATATGTATAAGAATAAAAACTAATAATAATTACTTTAAAGTACAAACGATTCCCCGCATTATAAATATAAATACACATAGTATAATCATTTTAATAGTCCTAGTAATGTCATGATACCTTGCAAGATCAAACATGCAAAATGAAAGTGATTATATCAACATAAATTTGTACCAAGAATAAAAAATTATTCACAATTGCGAATGGCCTCTTCATGAGGCGCACTTGACATGTAATTCTTCGAATCATATATGAATTTTCGCGGAGTAAAAATAAGAAGAAAAAAATATTTAACAAACACATATAACACTGACATCAGTGGACTTTAATTGTCCGCCATTATATTCCTATATAAAACAATCTCCAAGTAGTCCTTGATGTCTTCAAAGAAATCTTCATCATCATTATCATCATCGTCATAATCACAAATGGACTCGCGATGGTGTGGATTAAATATTAAAAAACACATATACCCACACAAATAAACATATAACAATGTACTTAATCATCAGAAGAAAAAAAAA
>JAQQBR010000003.1:2397821-2410680 GCA_030347285.1 Microctonus hyperodae | reverse complement strand
GTCTCGAGGGTTCTCTTTGATGACTTCAGGAGACCTGACCTATCTCACCATTACATGGATATATTTATATATATATATAAATACATATATATATTTATATTTATTTGCACGATCAAGGACGATGGAAAAGGTCTCTGCTCTTTCTGTTTTTTTTTTTTTTCTTGGTATGTTTGAAGTGACTCGAGAATGCCCGGAAGATTTTCCCCGGACGTTGATCCTCCATTGTTTCAATTGTGGAATGTCGAAATTGCGCAATGGACTCGAGGTAACGTGATAGAAGTTTTACAAAGAGGGAGTGGAAAAAAAAATAAATAAAACTTCATGATGTAGATTATTTAATTTAGTAATATCTACATCAAGAAAAATTATTTCACTCAATAATAGTTAAAAAATTATCACGTGATTGTTTATAGAGTATTTATAAATTTTTCCGATGTGTGTTATTTAATAATAAATATTAATAATGATAAAAAGTATAATTGATAACAATTTTAGTTGAGAAAAAATTTTTTTTTTATTTTGTTAATCATTTGGTAGATTCCATTGATGAATTTTATTTTTTTATTTTTTTTATTATTCATCGCGAACGTATCAACATCACTTATATAATTATTGTTGTATTTGTGTGTATAGATAAATTTATGTAGCAACGTTTAGATGTGAATGTGCATGCGGTGACCGGAGTGTCCTCTGCTGTGTTGTAGACTCTCTCGTGCAATGTTACATAGCACTTGTGCACACCGGAAACGGATACACGCTTCATGAAAGATCAGCACATTTACTATACACGTACACTTTAATATAAATACCTTCAGTTATACAATGAAATCAAAATTACCGCGTGTAAATGTAAACGACGATTCTCGCCTGAACAATCTAACAATTGTTCACGTAATCACATTTTAAATAATCATTGTATTCATCAAACATTAAATTAATATTCATTATTTTCATCTATAATATTATGTATATATTTTTTTTTTTTCATGTAATTATTACTCAAATTATAGTAGTTTAAAATAGTAATTTATTTTGTGTTTTCATAATGAAATTTATTCTTTGAATATTATTGAAGAAGTAAAAGCGATTGAAATTATTTTTATATTGTTTTGTGGATCGATTAAATGATCCTTGGTTGCGTCAAATTAGCGGAACGGCTGATGGCATATCTTTATACATTATAAAAGCCTTACATAAGACACATCACTGTACCCAGTGTGCTATAAGTTTATTTACTAAAGACGTAATGACTGCTGCAATTGATGGAAAAGTATTGTCCATTCGCCTTCGACAAAGCGTCTTTAGGTTTATAGACTGTTGGGAATATTATAGAATTTAAAAAGCCAACAATAAGGACTAAATAATGAGAATAAAAATATAGTGAGTGTGAGAGATGTGGATAAAGATTTACAAGAATTTTATAGTGAATCATATAATAAACTCTTTGAAGTATTTTCATCAGTTTTAGAAAATCTACAAGGTTGTTTACAAAGACCTGCCACCTTCAGATACCATAACTATCTGATGATTTTTAATAGTTATAAACGAGGACAATTATGTATGGTTGAATTATAAAATAAATATATGAGAAAAAATTTGAAAAATAAAAATTGATAAAAATTATTGTGGAAAAAAATTCATGGAAATCAATTGAATTTATTTAATTATACTGTCATGAAGATTGTTAATTGTTTATATAATAAATAATTATTCATGAATTATTAGAGGAAGAAAAAAAGATAATGAATTAATTTTATATGTTGAATAATTTAATTGTAATATATAGCTAGTGTTAATTTGACTTGAAAAATAAATAATTAAATAATTAATGTAAAAACTATTTATCATCTATTGAAAATAAAAAAAGAGTAAATTTTTTTTTATCACTATTATTATGTGCATATGTTGTAAGCCCGTAGTGTTTAGTGAACATTAATTTATTTTACTAATGTTTGATTATATTTTATTTAATCAGATGTTGATATATACCTTAATGACTAAGATGGAAGAGAGTGAGGGTGGAGTAATTGAAAATACCAACTGTTTATTGGTGACAATTTAGATAAAGGTAGTAGGAGTGAATAGCAGTAAAGAATTTATTTTTTAATTTATTAATTTATAATATTTTCGTTTCGAGTAATTAAATTTTACTTGAAAAACATTTAAGACGTAATAAAATAATAAAAATGTAATTAGGAATTTGTGCGTTAAATATAATGACATCAAGATTAAAAAAAGTGAAAACAGCTGCTAATAGGTATAGTTATAAAAAAAAATTTTTTTTAATATTCTATGTAAATATATTATTTTTAATGTTTTGCGATATCTAATAAAATTATACAGGCTCATACTTGTTTTGAGAATTTTGAATTTTAGTGAAATTAAATTTTATTTATTTGAGAAAAAATTTTTTTTTTGTTTACAATGTTCTAAAAATAATATAAGAATAGAACAATATGAAGGAAGATCACGAGACACGTCTGGTGCGCACAAGTATTGCGCGGGTTATCGCTGCGGCGTGACCGCATATATAAAGGCCAGTAATATTTTATATGCGAACACGTGTATGAGTAAGGTCAGTGTTGCTCCCGTTCTCTCGTCGTTTACGAACGTTATACCAAGAGAGAATCGCTGAGAGAGAGAGAGAGAGGCTAAAAGTATATAAGAGATCTATATGGGTTGGTGGACATTTATAATACAACCCGAGACCCCGGTGCGTTTTGTCCCCGGGACAACAATACACTTTATATACTGTACATAAAAATGCAAATAAAAAAAAATCATGCGCGCACGATCATCATAAGGCAAACTTGACAATAAAAATAAATAAACAAATAAATACAATCCAGAAAAAAAAATAAATAAACTTGTAAAAAAAAAATACAATTCATTGAAGTAGATTTTATCACAAAAATTTTATAAATTATTACACCATCAGTAATAAAAAAAAATAATAGATAAAAAAATTATTGATAAATATATTCATGCAATTTTTCCGATCGATTAAAATACAGATTAGATTATAAATAAAATTTATATATTCTTTGACAACTTTATTCCAACTTGCAAATATGTATATACAAAATATGAAGAAGCAAAAGAGCGTCATGACTTTGAAAATTGTCTTGAATATATATGATTTATATTGAGCTGTATAAAGAAGAAATAGAAAGAAATATTCCAACAGGTTGCGGTGGATATAATATATATTCACAGTGTGTTTATATTCATACACATATGGGGTTATTTTATACCTAACAAAAGTGCACTTATACACATACCAAGAATATATTTCCAGAGATATTACGTATGTTTATATACATATACAGATGTGTATGGTATTATCGGTGTGTAGATTATACTTATATTATACCAGATGGACGGTAAAAGGTCCATGTGAGAATGTAGATATTTTACGATTGTATCCGTGGGTGTAAGTATACTCAGTTGGGATATAAATGCAGAGCGTCTTGTATTTGTATACATACATATTTATAATATTATATACGTATGTATTTATATGTAGTAGTTGAAAATGTCGTTGGTAATGGCCTGGCGGGTGGGCAGAACATGTGTGAATATGCACAACAGTGGCCGTCATGTCAACTATTTGATTCCATCACTAATTTTCCATCCATTTCTTCCTGTTTACAATTTTATTCAATTGATAGTTTATTGTTTTCATTATTTTTATTTATATCGTATATTGATATTTATTTGAATGTATTTTAGGATTCTTTATTAATTTATTTTATGATGAAAAAATGATGGAGTTAAATTTAGAATTTTATTTTCATTAAAATTTTTTAATTTTACTTGATAATTTTTTCATCAGATATTTCATTATTTTTATTTAACACGAATTAATATAAACAAGAAGAAAAGTATATTGATGATATTAGCTTAGACATCATGTTAATTATATAAACAAAAATTATTAATTTATATTTAATAAATTTAACGAATTATTAAATACTTTGTTGTGTATAAATCTGTCTTTTATTTGTCTGAATAATTATGTATTAATATTTTGTTTCAATGATTTATACAAATGTATACATATAATTTTTTAAAAATTAATTATGTGTATGATTTTAGAGAGGAATTAAAATACAGAAAAAAAATATTTTTTTTTATTCTATCTATTACCTTGAGCCAACTGTGAATTGAATTTTTTTTTTGCGGTATTATTATACATAAATGTATTTATATACTTATAGTATAAATACGATGATGCGACAAAGCATCAAGAGTATTTATATAGTAGACCGTTATAGACACGTGGGTCACGACTAGTGATGGTCGTGAGTCAACAACTTTTGTGTTATATCGATTGAGAAATAAGGAAGAATTAAGCACAACCGTTTTATTGATACACTTCTTTAATAATTTTTTATATTTAACAGTACATTAAAGTGATGTATGTAATTGTAAAATAATTTTCTGTTTAATTTTTGTGTTGCAGATACTGTAATTGAAAAAACCCGACAAGGTAGAGTGGCACTTCATGCCGAACCACCGACGTCCAAGGAAAAACGCGATCAAGTACTGCGAAATCTTTTAACTGCACGTCGACGTCAAATTTTATCGCATCGTTTTAATCCTGATGCATATAGACGTTCTGTTACCACCACAAAATCACCACGACCTGTTGCTGTGACAAAAGATACTCTTGATATGTTGGAGGTACAGGAGACTCGACATGGTGTCTATGTGACTGCACCTGGTGGTGATCAGCCGTCAGTTATTGTTGATGATGATGATGAGGATATTGATATTCATTCTATTGCCAAACCAATAATAATTGGTGATAGAACACATGAAGAATCATCAGTGATATTAATTGAAAATCATCAGACCGAAGCAAGTATTATTTCTAGAAAAGATTTGTCCACGACAAAAAATCCTTCGACAATATCTTCATGGATATTAAAAAATACTGATGATATTAATAAACGTAAAAATACTTTTGTCATGCCCGAGTCTCTTTACAATCACTTTAGGCCAGTTGAGAGTAATATTCCAGTGGAGGACATGACGCAATTTCTTTACTTTGGTCAAAAACTCCAACCGGAAAATACAACGAGTAATAATAATAGCTCAGTGGAAGTTACATCGGCATCACCAGCATTAATCAACAATTCACGTCGGCGTTTTTTCGTTAAAGGCACAAGTACCACGACAATAACACCGTCATTATCTTCATCCATCATTCCAAAATTAGAAGATATGATAAATGATGAAATGAATATAGCTGTTGAAAAACCAACAGTTGAAAAAAATAAAATTCCAAAGACAAAAAATTTATTTCGTAATACAAATTTATATACACGAAAAAATTCACAACAAAATCGTGCTATAGATTCAATTATAGCTTCAAATGTAATATTAACAAATAAAACTCTCACTAATCATGAGCCGTCCGCTCACGCGCTTATGGACCACCAGGTGGATCATTTAAGTGAGATAAATACAATCCACCAACGTGTAAATAGTTCGACCCAGATTCCTTTAGAACAACACCAACGCACTGGCGTTGATGGTGAACGAGGAAATGAGTCTGAGAGTGAAATTGCAAATTCCAATGGCGTCACCATCGCCACCACTGATACCACAACTAATTTTTACATTGACGATTACCAAAGCGACGAGTCTATGATAATAAAATCCGAAAAGTATCCCAGGAATTTACTGCGTAATAAAAAAAGTGATTCAATCTCACGAATCGATCATATTTCATTTGAGCATGAAGATTCCACGACAAATGCACCGTTGGTCAATGAAAAAACACTAAAAAATAAACATCAAGAGTCATTGACACACAATCGCGTCTCGCAAATACAACATCAACAATCATCATTATCACCAGCAGCAAGAATATCCACATGGCTATCAATAAATTCTAACCCAGTGACACCATCAATACTTGATACAACATCAATCGTAGAACAAACAACGATCAATGACCTCACAACAACTATTCACCTAATGAGTACTAATAATCCACTAAATCATCATCATAATCAGCCACTTAATCATCAACACCAATCATCAACATTGCGTATCGTGGTAACGGAACCAATGGAACCAACAGCGGCAACTTCTTTTACTATGAGATCCAACCAAGACCAGAATTACCGGATTAATACCGTTACAGCAGGAAATTCGTCGTTGAATAGTTCACGCCGAACTCTACCACTAACTGACGTTGAAATCATTCAGCCAATCACCATTAATATCACAACAACTCCAACTCCATTAAATCCGAATATATTAACTGATCAAGTTACACTTGATATTACTTCACCGCAACAGATTATAATACATCCTTATGCATATACAATAACAAATATTACTCGTTTACTTGGTAATTATTCTGGATCATCTTTGTCTAATGACAGGATAAAAACATTAAAAGCACCATTAATGCAGAAAGAAGACGTAGACGAGGATAAAGGGGATGCAGTAATAATAAAAGAAGTTAGTTCGTTGCTGCTTCCTCCTCTTTCAACCGTTGCAGTGGCAAGAGCTCTTGAGCCAACGCGCTCAGCCGCAACAGTCAGTGTTGCTCCGACCGCGGTTGAATTCAGTGCCGACTCGCTGAGACCGTCGCCGTCATCGTCGTCGTTATCGTCATTGGTGGGAGGCGAACGCGGCAACAGAAAAGGCACCGCAACTCACCAACAGTCAGTCGCAACAGTTACAAGCGACACTTCAACTAACGTTGATAGCACGACAAGTGAGACAGTTGTTACAGTGGCAACAATTGAACGTGGTAAATTTTCTGCAACATACAAAATAAATATTGATAATAATAGTAGTAATAGTAATAATAATAATAATAATAACAATGACAATATTGATGAAAATAATAACGATAAAGAAATAATTAATGATCGTAGATATTTGCGAAAATCTGCGAGTGCAGTGTTAAATCAACGTATTGGTGACGAGTCAATTAGGGATTTTAAACGACGACGATTTGAAACGGCTCGACGGATTAAAGGTGCAATTGACGATAACGATAACGAACACGGCAGTGAAACGCGATTGATCGATGAAATGATTAAACATGAAATAATTGACACATTAAAAAATAAAACTGTCAATATTAATGAAATGGGAAAAAATATAGTTAATGAAAGTGCAATTGATGATTTAACTACTTCTGAATACATTACAGTTTCAATGATTGATGCTGACATATTAAATATTAGTACAACAACACCAGCAACAAAAATATCAATAACAACGGCGTCGAGTGTTGATAGTAATAATTCAAAAAGTGATGTTACAATAACCTCGAGAAAATCAATAACGGAAACAATGTCGACAATGACAACAATGACGACTGTCAGGCCATTGACTATAATAGAAAAAAATTCATCAACCACAAAACCACCATCGTTCCCAGTATTTCCCGTGACACCAATTATGCTCGATAATTCGAATAAAGTGACTAAAGGAGACGAAACAATACACGACTCTGTTATAGAATTTGATGATAAAAAAAATGATCCCGATCGTCCATTTGGTATTGCTAAAGATTTAGATCCATCGGAAATACAAAAAATGTATCGATCCCAAACAACATTGAAACCAGAATTATCAATGACGACAATTATATCGGAGGACAAAAGGCCCAATGACCCGACGACGACCTCTCAATCTAAAATAGAAATGAACATCACTACAAGGAAGACACCAAGTGCGGGCGAGAGGTCGCCCGAAGTGCGAGGGAGAAATTTGTCAGACAAGACCAAGGACAAGGACGATGTGTTACCAATAATGCATCTTTACAATACATCAAATATATTTAATGGTACAATGAAAGATGGGGAGGCAAATGAGAAAGTGATTACTACACCAGCAACAATCTCAACCACAACGATGAATGTAACAAAAATAACAACAATGAATCCATTGAGTGTTGATGTTGAGACGAAGGTCGAAACGACCACGCAAACGCCACATATTCAAGTGTCAACGCCAATAAAAAATACAAGTGAAAACACAAATTTATATAAAGACAATCGTGTTCCCCAATCGACCATGGATAATAATCGAACGAATATCACTGTAAAGACAAATAAAAATCGTCAGGAAATTAATCGTGAATCAATGCAAAATTCAACTAATAACAGATGGTCAAATATTAGTTCAACAATGTCAAATAGAACTCGTCAAAGGCCAATTTATTATCCAGGAGCACCTGAAACCAGTGGATATCATCCAGAATTAAATAGAACATTTTTCGAACAAGAATTACTTGCTGCAGGTCCAAAGGACGCAATTAATATCAGCGAAATAATTACTAAACGTCATGACGGTGATACATTGGCCACACAAGAAACTGTTGCAGTTGTCAGTTATATATTGGCCACACTCGTTGTATTTCCAATTGCTGTTGGGGTAGGACTTATCCTCAGAAGACTGATTATTAGAAATCGCAAGGTAAAATAGATAAGAAATTATATTAAATAATAGTTATAATATATCTATCATATGGAGATCTGTGTACGTGCGTATCTATATATGAGAAGATAACCCTCTCACGTAACGCTTTTCACCGCAACTTATGTTTATATACCAACAGCAATCCTGTGAATTATGGGTACTGGTCGTGGATAACGAGCATCGGATGCGCTCGAGACTGTCGTAAAATTTTTGCTTGCGACTTATTTTGATCGCACTGGTACCTTTGAAAAATAAAACGCCAACAGAAGACAAAAAAAAAATAAAAAGAATCAGAAATAATAAAAACAACTGAAAAATTATTCAAGACGTACAGTTGAGTGCCTCGTGAATTTTCATAAATAATTCTTCACGGTTTAAATTGTAATGATAGAGTACACTGCATATTACTTGGTAGGTACCTCGAAGCGTGACAAATTTCAGCTTTGATTATCGGTGATTAATTTTATCATCCTTGGGCTTGATCCTTTGTTGATGCGCACGAAAAATTGATGGATGAGAAAGATATGGCGAGATAAAAGTGCATGGAAAAATAATTTTAAACAAATCAACATCGTCGATAGACGGGTTTGATGGCTATACATTTTATTTAATTATACATCCTTGCAACATTGAGAGGGATCAAGTGGGTGACATCATTAATATTTCTTCGTGATGTTGTTTATTTATTTATTATTTTCCTTTTTCTTTATTCTTCACGCTCGGATTGAGAATTCGAGGTTTTACATTAATGATATTATCGTGATGAGATAATGGGGAAATTATTGCTAATAATAACCTTGGCAACTCAATCATTATCAGTTATATATCAATGTCCTTTCTCATATCTGTTTGCTTTTACCTGCGTACTTGATGTCTCCACATGAAGACACAGGGAGAAATTAATTTATGTATAAAAAATTAAGAACAGGCCAAGGATCTCGCTTATATGATTTTTTTGATGACTAAACGCAAATCAAGTTGGATCAACAATTGCTTTTTATTTTATTCATTCCCCTCGATCACTTTCTTATAGTCTTACTGATGTCCATATTAGTGTCAATCAATCGTCTTTGCATACACCCGCATGAAAAAATATGACAAGGTCGTCTGCATTGTATCATCATCATTCAATGCATTCACCTACTTTTATATTTTATATATTTATTTATATTTATTTTGCTGACTTTTTCAACTGTTAAAAACATTTCTTTTTTACTTGCAATAATTTTTTTTCCACCTTTTGTTTAATGCTTCAATGCAATTTCATTTAATATTTACAAATATGCCTGTGTGTTTTTGTTTTATATTCATTTCCATGAGTGTTGGATTCAAATTTAATTTATGCTCGTCATGACTTTTTTACGATTGAATTCGTTCCATGTTCCAAAAGGGTTTTTATGTACTTAAGTGTCAGGGTCACGTGCGATAGAAAGGGTAAAAGAAAAAAAAAAAAAAGAATAAAATATCATGTATTATTTCTCCTCACACTTGTTGTTATAATATTACCTACATGTGTTTATATACCCTCTGACTCGTGCCAGTGCATTTTACAGTCAACATTGAGAGCCTGTAAGTAATTTTATTCAGCCACCCAACGTGTTGATTGTCTAACGCTATTGAAATTAATATTTAACACCTAACAATTTCCTTTTATTATCGGTAATAATTATTGTACATTGTTTGAAATTATATTTTTTTTTTTCATATGCAAAGAAATGTTTTCCTCACTACAATAGCTTTATAATGATTTGATAATAAAAAAGAACATCACAATAATCGCAAGATGTATAGTATTAATAAAAAGGAAAAAGTTCAAGGTGAGAAATTTGTAAAGAAGAAGTGCGTACATTTGCCTTTGGGGCAACACAATTTAATTTACGACATTACAAACGCCCTCGGTTCGCCAACGCCAATAATTGTTTATGACCTGGAAGTGCGGAACCAATTTTCTCTTATGCCTTTTTTGATGTGTTGAAATGACACTATGTACCACCATTAATCGTTTTATATAGACATGTATATATTTTTTATTATTTTTATCTTTATATATAATACACGTGTATACTCTCGAGGACATTTAACAATTTATCTGTTGGCTCTCATCACAAACTTGTATTGTACGTACATATAAATACAAATTTATATGCCATCGATAATAATCCTTAATCGAAAAATTTCTCATTGAAATTGTGGAAAAGTATAATTAACCAACGTTGATGATTTTAGATCGATAATTATTTTGATAATTATAATTTAAAAATAATTTATCTTCAACGATATTAACACTTAGTTATTAATATATAATTATTATATAATGTTTAGGAATTTTTTTTATATTCTATTAAATATATTATTTTTCATATTACATAAATTACATATTTGATTTGAGATATTAAATATTTAAAAGTGAATTAAAAAAATATCAAATGATACAAATTATATTTATATTGTAGATTTAATTTTGATATATAACTAATGTCCTGTGACATTGCTTATACAGGTGCTGGAAGAGTCCGACACGTCATCAGAGATAAGCTGCAGGAAGGATGCGCTGAATCTCGAGAATGGGGACTTCAAGACCTCGATTGAGAAGGCGATAACAAAATTGCCGAGGATACAGCATCTCGTGAGTTGAATGAGCAAAGACAAACGATGTTAAAGTGAAAGTGAAAATAAAAAATATTTCTTTATATGTTATACATATATGTATGTACTTATATATACGTATATATGTGTATGTAAAATTGTAGACGTATATATAAATTGAAGTTAACAATTATTCATGATAAATTTAATTTTTTATTTTATTTATTTATTTTATATTTACGTATTTCAGTGTCATGATGCAGAGAAGCCTCCGCCGCCAGTTAAACAGGAATCCAGATGGGAATTTCCACGTGATAAATTACGTTTGCAAACTGTTCTTGGTCAAGGGAATTTTGGTCAAGTATGGAAGGCTGAAGCAGACGATTTGACGGGGCACAAAGGGACAACACGTTTGGTAGCAGTTAAAACAGTTAAAGAAGGCGCATCGGCACGTGAGAAAGAAGATTTAGTGAGAGAATTAGAAATTATGCAGCAACTTGGAAATCATCCAAATGTCGTAACACTTCTTGGTTGCTGCACTGAAGAGGGTAAATATTTATGTAATATGATTTTAAATATATTAAGGATATATCATTCATTATTGACAGGATAATTATTGAGCAATTATGTTTCGTGAGTTTTGATTATTTGTCATTTACATATTTATTTATTTTTATTCTTTCATGGATAATTTTTCTACTATTGAGGAAACGTGCAGATGACAGGTGTTAGTGTGTGCTTGACAACGTGATAGAGAACAAAAAGATGAGGAGTAAAAAAGAAAAAAAAATATGACGAAGAAGTTGAGTGACGCACGCGAATTAATATTGGAAGAAAAAAATGATAATAAATTATTCTTTTTTTCTTTATTTAACCGATGAGCAAATGATAATTCTGGTTAATTCAAAACATCATACTTGTAATGAGTCTGAAATTAAAGACAATAGTTGAATTGCACCAATGACAAGAGAGGTCAAGAATAAAACCAGGAAAAAAAAATCCACAAAATGAACGAAAAATAAAAAGAATAAATAAAAAAAAAAACGATAGCCAGTAGAAAAATATTACGCTGGTCAAAGTGGATTGGCGAGACGTCGGAATGAGGGAAAGAAAAGAAGATGCGAGACAGGACCATTACGTCTATACCATTGCTTGGTGCATATTCTCGAATAAATTTCCATATGTACTTGCGCGTCCGTGAGATCCTCACCGCTCTATCTCGCTTTTTTTTTTCACTATCTCCTTCTCATACACCTCTTACAATGCAGCCATTAAGTTGTATCCGCGCGTGCAAAGCGCGTCTTCTCGCGTGATCGCGCGCCTGTGCAACACGAACCAGTATGATGAGATGAGACGGTAAAATTATCATTTATTTCTTGAAATTTCTGCTCAACAATATAATATTCACGGTCGTGTAGCATTGCGCCGCATACATATACGTTTATCATCATAAAAATAATATCACAAATGTAACTTTGTGGTAAAGTTCATTTGTCGTATAAAGACATTTTTTTAATGTGCAAATGTATATTACATATTGGACACCAGTATATGAATATATTATTTTCTTGTCACGACATTCAGTGTATGTATGAATGGAGGACACAATGAAGAGCAAGAAAGTATTATTCCTTTTCCACCTTCAAGTTGCCCCTTGACATAAAAATGATTTATAGAAGAGTTTAAAGTCATACCTCACCGCCCACTTGAACCAAAATTAACAGCCACGATCATACTTTCAAATATTATTGCTCTTTCTAATGGTTCGTGAAGGGCGCGGCGAAAGTGTTGTGAGTATTCTTATGTAGTATAAGGG
>JAQQBR010000003.1:2359035-2381071 GCA_030347285.1 Microctonus hyperodae | reverse complement strand
TCTGATAACATTGGTAAGAAATTTTATTAATTAAATTTATAATCATTAAGATAAGTAGTAATGAGATCATTTTATAAATACACTCAGATGTTTACCTTCAACCATTGAATATTATTATAAATAAATTATTACAATTTGTCGAGGTCTTTGTGTCACAGATTCGTGGACCATTATTTTTTTTTATTAAACTCCTATACGTGAAATCCTGAATGTCTGTTGTTAGTGGGTCAGTAGAAATTAATTTCTCTCTTTTCTTATTTTTCTTTTCAATAATATCTTTTGTGTTGGGAATATTTGTATATGGGCTTGTTGATTCATCATTATACACCAAGATTTGATGTGAAGACAACTGTGAGATTTAAATTTTACAGTTGTCTCCTTGATCCGATTTGAATTAGAAAAAAAAAATGGAAATCGCTTTGACTCTCAAATATTTCTTAAACCCAACTCAAACTCATATCAATAATATGACATTTGAAATATACACATGTATCATATATTTTATTTTGCTTATATATAAACATAATATGGATATACTATAATTTTAGATTAATTCAAATCTTAAGCTCTCACTTTCGATCATAAATGTCATTGGCAATGAAAGTTGTTTGCTCATTATAAATAAAGTTATATCCAAAGTGATTTCACTACATCAAACGATTAAATGCTATTTTTAAATTCAAAATAATTGATAAATAATTTTATTAAAATTATTTTTTTAATTATATAGATATTTAAATAATTAATTTATTTATTTGTTCATTTTCTAATTATTCACAGGCTTTCCTGCATTGCACTTCATCTACAGAAACATTGGATGACAGTGAAGATGAATATCAGAGTGGAGAAAAAATATCAACGTCATTGATGATCGTCGATGATGTTTTAAAAAATCAAACGGATTTTATTCAAGGAGAATTGACATCTTCTAAATCACCAAGCAGTTCTTTTTCATCATTAAAAAATGTCGCATTGATCAGTAACATCAGTCGTGAAAATACCACAAGAGATTTAATCCTCACCACAACAGACGACGACTCACCAATGGAGGACGAAGAATTACCTGAAGCTTTACCGGATGTAATTAAAAAAATTTTATTGCAAAGAAACACTTTAAAAGATAATAATAAACCGATTGGTGTTTATATATTTAGAACGGGTGAATGTGTTCGAACGATAGTTATTTGGACTTTCGAATGGAGATTGGGTGAATGCAGTGAAAATAACTGACATGAGATCTGGTCAAGCATCATCCTAATAACTGATTATTATTTTGCCTTGCCTACTTCTATACTTATCACAACACACGTTGTCATCATGTTAATTTATTTTTACCTCTTATTATACACCAGCATCAAATACATTGTAGAAAGTAATTTTTATATACTCCCAATCATTTTCTATTTTTGTTTTTATTATTTCATCTTTCGCTTTATTCTTTATGATTATCCTCAAACATTTCGCGGAGTGAATTAAATAAGGAAGAGCTTGATCTAGACCTCAATCAGTGCGTGACTGGAGAAAATCAAGGAGTTAAGTCATTATATTAAAACAGCAGGAACTAAAAAAAATGTTTGCATCATAAATGTCTGTGATTTATAAATTAATATTAATGTACGATTGAATTTGATTTAATTTATTTTGATAATTATTTTGTGTGTTTTTAATTTAGATGTTTATTATTTCAGGCATTAGAGCTGAGACATTTGCGGCCAATTAACAGAGGTAGACGTCCTTATTACCGACCCAGGCCCAGACCAACAAGTGCCAATCGACGTAATGTTCATCCAAGTAGGATTATTATAAGTCAATTAAAAATGAATAGAGGATTTAAATATTAATTCAATTGTTTTGCTATTATTTTTTTTTTTAATTATATATTTAGATGAAGCACCATTACGTCCTGTAGCACGACCAAATCGTAAACAAATTGATGGGAAACGTGAACCAACTGAGAAGGATTGTAATTTCTTCAGTAAAACTGTTTGCTTGAAAACATTAAACTATCCCCAGTGAGTATTTTTATAATAAAGCGAAACAATAAAAAAATTTATTGCTACTTTTAATGAATATTTTTTTTTTTTATAATAGGGAAGCGATTGTCAGGAGTATTCGTAATAATAAAAATATGGCATCAGCTTTGTTGAAGGATTATAATTTTCAAAGTGATGATAGAAATGATGACAATTCCGCCAATGATATTATCATTGAAAATCGATTCGAGAACAATGAAATAAAAAAGTAAGCGAAAAAAAAATTATATAGTAGTGGTAATAGTTTTGTGATTAAATAATGTATTGAATCATTGGTGAAATACGCGACGTTAAGCTTTCTAATTATTCAGCGCAAACTGGTGAAAAATTAAAGGTCGATTGATGATGAAAAAAAAAATTGTGTTATGAGAAACAGGAAAGAGCAGAGAAAAAAAATAAAATAAAATAAAAAAGCGTATAAATACTGCGAAATAAATCAAGTTGAATAGAGATTAGTCAATATCTATTATTCAACTTCATTGTATTACCATTTTTACTTAACTCATTATACATTTATTATTACGCTTTTATTTTATTTCTATAATATTACATTTATGTTTATATAATTGAATGAATGAATGAAAAAATATGTGCAATAGAAGATCGGATTATCCATCGCCTTACGACAACATTGAGGAAGGTTTCACTTGTCCGTCTCAAGTAATGTATGCTCGTCCCCAATTAGCCCGAGCAGCGTCCGGAGTTTGGAAATACATTATCAACACTGGTGAACACACGCAAACATTGCGTCTTGAAAAATGCTCGTGAGTTATTATTTATTTGTTCGACCAAATGATAAATATAAATAAATATATAAAGATAAAATAAAGAAACAAAAGAAAAAAATAAGAAATATAAATAAATTAAATTTAATTAAACTCATGAAATCAATTGAAAAAATAATATCTATGAAAATATTTTTTACTTTATAATTTAATAATTTTTCAGAAAGCCAAAAGCAAGTTGCTCTTTTATATCTGAGAATTACCGATCGTCTTGCGTTCAAGTATACAATTATCATCGTCTTTTAACATGGGATAATAATCTGGGATTGCACATGGATATATTTAAAATACCATCGTGTTGCAGTTGTCATATTCATGGTTATACTGAGCTCTATCCACCAAATCAGAAAAATCCAAAGCAAGTGGAAGATGAAAATTATCCAGGCGCTGAATATACTACTGATCAAGGTGGTGATCAATCATTTGAACGTCCATCGAGTTATCTCACTAAACAAAGACCTTCTGCAGCGAATTTAGATAGTAATAATCATGGTAATATAAAATATTCATGAAAAATTAAATTAAATTAATGAGAAATAAACTTGAATTTCTTTTTTTTTTTAGTTGGATCCGGCTCGAAACAAATTCTCGATGCCAGTAGCTCCAATCGACCAAGTTTTGTTTTACCCGTAAGACCATTAAGATCAAAAAAACCTGCGGGATCCTCTTCAATTCCTCGACCCTTTGATAAACTCCCTCAACAACACGCACCCAACACACGAGCGCCAGGATATAAAGGATTGATTATCAAAAGTGCAAGCAGACCTTCGAGACCCAACAGACCATACAGAAGAGAATCAACTTCCGATTTCGAAGATTCGTCAAGTTCAAATTTAAATAATTGGTGAGAATCACGAATTTTTCTTTATTCTGCAGTTGATAAATTGTTTGAATAATTTTTTTTCTTTGTTGTTTTAATTAGGTTTAGTCAACCATTCGATGAAGAATCTGATGCTGCAACGCGATTACACAGCGCTGATTTTAGTGACGATTATCAAGAGCCAAATAGACGAATTAATTATAATTATCATCCGATTATTGATTTTTTCAAACCAGAAGCGTCAATGTTGCAGGCTTCAGAACCTTTTGTGTCAACTCAAATTTCCACACTCGAGTTAAACGACAACACAAACTCGTGGAAGCCTATGATCTCATCACCCTAGATTAATACATACAAATCATTAGGAAACTATTTAGTTAAGAGTACCTGATATTTTTATTTTCTTAATTTTTTTTACTCATCAATTTCTTTTCGACACATCCAATCATCATTCGCGAACCTGTTATTAATTTCATAAATTCATTATTTAATTAATTAAACGATCAAACACTTTTTTTCTATTTTTTTTTTAAATATATATAATAAAATTCATAAATTTAATACCACTCAATTAAGTTATTATATTTCAAAATAGATAAATAAGTGTTTAAATTTTACAATATAAATATATATTACACATATTTTTTGTTGAAATATTTATCAATTTATTTAATAAAGAACGTTGTTAACGTTCTAAATTATTTTTCATGGAGAATGAAATTTTCTTTTTATTATCAATATTGTTAAAGCCAGTAAAATTTTTTTTATTTATAATATACATTTAGAAACGAACGATAATGTTAGCACCACGATGTGACTATAATAATTTTTCCATATAATAATAATTCACGAAGCGTGTCCCACCAAAATAGATACGGACTTTCTTCTCAATAAAGTTCGAAGAACTCTATGCACGAATCGAAAGACTCCCGTTCCGCAACGCTTGACAATATTATTCGCTTTACAATATTTTTCCATATTCAAAATACAATACCACAGTATTATTCTAATATTGCTTCCTCATACTTTCAATATTTCAACTTACAATAAAAAAATAAAAAGCAAAATATTAAAATTATATTCACGTTTAAATTAGCAATAGTGATGTGAAAATATTTTCTGGTTCATAACTCAACGAATTATAATTGAAATTTACCATAATTTTTACAATGGAAGGGGAAATTATATTTATGTATATTAATGCTGTTTGTTCACAGTACATTTGCATTTGTCTTTTTCATTGTCTGTGAAAAGGATATATAAATTAGACTGTGGCTAGTCGCGCGACGACTAGTCCGTGACAGTTGCCCGATCCACGATGATTAGAAACCACAAACGATTTCGCCGTCTAACGGAACGTTTGCCCACAAAGTGAATACGCCAGATCAACGCTCCAACATCGCAGATCACATTGTGAAACTCAACTTGACTCAAGACAAGGTGATAGTCCACCTGCGCGATTATAATTAATTCAATAGATAAAATCCAACATTGAAATAACATTATTAAAAACACGAGAAATATATTAAATAGGAAGTAAAATGCTGTGACAAATTAATAGTGAATACGTGAACCGAAAAAAAAAGGTAGAAATTAAAAATGTTTCGTTTATTATTGCTTTATTTGACAATTAATCATCGCGCGCAATTTATTGTGTCTAATGAAATAGTGGATGAGGTGAAAGAGTTAAAAAATGCGCCGCCTGATCATGTTATACCATTTTCGGAGCATGAAGATCCACCGGAACCTCCGACTAAACCAAAATATTTTGCACCAGGTGAATGGGCTAAACCACCATTAAATAAAAGCCGTGCTCTTGAATTTATTCCAACGAAATTATATACCCAAGTGCGACAAACACATACACAAAAACGTGTACCACGTGAAGAAGCTTTGAGACAAGCGAAGACTGATGAGGAAAAAGAAAATGCTGCACGACTGAAAGAAGTTGTGACAAAAAGAAAAGTTAATACAGTTTATACTGAAGAGGGTTATGAAGACGCTGCCTATGATCATGGTGGACATATTAGAGATGCAGATGTAAAAGAAAAATACTCTTTGAATAATCCGAATACAATACCAAAGAAACAAATGAATAAAAATAATTCCGATGAAATTATCAATGATGACTCTGTGGTTAATGATAAATTCATTATTGAGAATGAAGTTGAAAAATTGGAAAAAGATTTGAGTAGAGAAGATAAAGAGGCGGCTAAAGGTGCTGAGACTGAGGTACCAGAAAATTTACGTGATTTAACTGATGATTCAGGTAGTTATGATTATGATGATGAAGAAAAATCTAAAGAGTCTATACGTGATTATGATTATGAGGATAAAGAAAACGACCGTGCGACAACATCTACAGAATCATATACTAGTGATTCTGAAGAAATACCGTTGACAAAGGAGTCGCTGAAAAAACCAGTGACATTTAAACAATCCGAGGAGATATTTGATCATTTTCATAAAACACCAGCTCATGATTTTTCACCCGTTCTCAAAGAATTATCATCTATGGAAGACGACTCTAAATCGAGTGATTATGGTCGAGTTTTTTGGGATTATTTTAAAACAACAAAATCACCACCACCATTGCGAACTATTGATTCACAATTGTCTCAACATAAAATATCAGTTCCGAAAATTGAATTACAAGCGTCTGCATCGTCGAAAAATCCATCAGATCACACACATATGTATCCATCACTGTCACAAATTTACGAGACTTGGAAACAAAGAGGAGTTGAACAATCATACACGGGAGCATCACCAGAGCGTGAAATAACTGAATTAAATGAGACAACAACGATTCAGACGAGTGGAGAGTTATCAGAGGATGACAGTGAAGAATCCGCTGAAAGAAAACCAAAAAAACGTTATATGATAATGGTGCGAGATTCAAAAAAATACAGTAATGATTCAAATAATTTGAAATTATCAAATAAAAATAAAAATTCAAATAGCAATTTTATGAATGATTCAGAAAATATTATTAATCCTGAAGAAGTTAAAGAAAATATCACGATGACACAAACACCAGATGGGCCGTCATTAGGACAGGTCACGTACGCCGATTTTTTGCGCAACACCTACGGAAATCTCAACAATCCACCCGTGACGCAAGAAAGTGGAGTGTTGATGGAACAAATAATTCCAGGGACTATATCTTACTACTCTGATGCTTCACCTGGCTCTTTAGTGGGTCCTGCTGCCACACCTCCAATTTACCGCTACCGTCAACATCAGCAGCGTCATCATCAAAAACAACGACCATTGACTCGACAGAATCGCAAGCGCCAGATCTTGTCTCTCATCAAAATGCTCCCACCATCACGAAATAGTCGCAGTGAGTATGCTCAATATAATCCACAAAGAAGAAATGGGAGCGTAAAATCAGATCATGATCCGTGGCCAGATGTATATAAGAATTATCGATCGGTTTTTCATCTCGATGGTAAAACGTCTAATAGAAGAAAAAGATTTTCTACGATGATTGACAAGGGGTTGGACAATGTGAAAGTTATGTTAAATGGTGTGAAAAATATTTATCAAAGCGTGAACAAAGGAAAATTTAATTTATTACGAAAAAAACGTGATGTTCAAGAGCTTCTTATTGGAGCACCAAGAATTGTTGATGAATTGATTGATAAAGAGATCAAATCAAGATTTCCCGATGATGATGATAATGATGATGAGATTGATGTTGATGCTGAAGAAGAAAAAAATTATTCAGGAAATTATGGCAAGAAAGAGCGAGATAAAGTTGAAGTTGAATTGCCGGAATTTAATTTTTCTGATGTCACTGAAACTCAAGATAATAACGAAGAAAATGAAAGTGTCGAAGCACCACCAATTAAATCATTAGACAATGAAAAATATCCATTTTATCATAACGACCAAATTTCTCATGCTTCACCACTGAAATATGTAATTAGTCCACGTCAAGTACCGCAGAAAACTCATGGAGGATCGGAATTTTATGAATCACGTGATAAATACATGAGTTGCGAGGATATAGAGCCAGATGTATCAAAAGAATTGCCTGAAGATGATCATGAACCAGTACCCGATGGAGATCTCAAAAAAAATTTACCTCGTCTCCGAGGTTTAGGAGACAAACTCTCATGCCTGAGAGACAAATACTTTGATAAAAATCCTCTGGATAATCCGTTGTTTAAAGAGAAGCGTATAGAATCACCTGAAATGCCAGAAGAACTCAATCCAGTTGCATTAAAGCTCGCATTTTCAAGCTTAATAGGTGATCCTGAGGCGAATTTCGCCAGACGAATCTCCAGAAAGCCTGAGATCATCGATCTGCGTTCAAGTAACAGTCAAAAAAATCACATTACCAATGAGTTTGAAAATAAAAGTAATAATGGCCCAGAAGTATGGAATAATCATGCAAAAAAATATAGACGTAGATATTCGACCACCACAGCTACACCAGATGCTTTGTATCAACGCCAAGTATATGAGGATGTTATGGGAACGATAAAAAATATGGCGCATATGTATCAACCACGTCCAGTAACATCAAAACCTCTCGCAACACCAAACAGAATCAGCAAATCTAATTCAAATATTAATTACTCATCAGAGTCCTCAAGAGATCGTGATAAAAATCAGAAAAATAATCATATAATTGTTCGGCCAATCCCATCACCATCACCAATATTAACTATTCCGCAAGTTGCATCGAGATATAAATTCATGCCTTACAGAACAAACCGTGTGAGTTATAAAACTCGACCAAGAATTGATTCAATTCCTGGCTCAAATATTCCAAGAATTGTTGGTTATTTTAAAACTGTGAGAGTTCATAAAAGAAGTGTGGATACATTGGGACCCAATACAAGTAATAAAGCAAATGAGAGAAATATTCTTGTCAGAAATTCAACAAGATTGAAACGAATAAGAAGACCAAAAAGCACTTCAATGCCAGAAACTAGTTCTCAGGCGTCTGACAAAATTATTTACACAATTGATGATCGAGTGAGACACTCAAAGCCTCGCGGGCGAGCCAGGTATGGACAGTTCACCACAAGTAGTACAATATTGAACGAAGAGACAAGAAGAAGTGAACCTCGATATACTCCAATACGAAAATTCGACGATGATGTTCATAAGCTTGAATATTTAGATAAAAATGGAGAAACAACTGATGATATCAGAAAGACTGATGGTTATGGAGAGGTTGTTGAACGTGATCAAGTAGCTTCAAACGAAAATGGACGTCGATATGACGTGCATGAAGAGGAGCAAGAAAAAACAACTCAAACACCGATTATTTTAGAAAATGATAATTCCAGTGAGACACAACATACTACTCAATATTCCGAGGATGGTGAAGGCAGTGGTGGTGATTCTGAAGAATTTTCAAATAAGCCATATCGTGGCGAAGAATCTAGAGGCAATGAAAAAGAGGAAGAAACTGATGATAAAGAATCTGAAAACAAGACGCATGAGGAAGAACAAGTAGAAAGACCTTCAGGATCTTACAAAAAAAATTCTGGCGAAGGATCGCATGAAGCAGTTAATGACGAAGACGAATCTTCACACGAAACACATTCCTATGACGATGCAGAAAAAAATTTATCATATAAATCCGAAGGTGAGGAGGAATTTGAACGATTCCAATCAAGACCATTTTCACCATTCAACAGCAATGAAGATGAGAAGTATTCAGATTTAGGACCGAGAGTTAGTAAACCCGAGTTTTATCATCCACCATTTGACTCTATAAAGTCAAAAAAATCATCAGTACATCGTGAAGATAATGAGGATGAGCACAGGTATACTTTTCCATGGCATTACGATGATGAAGATGCGTCTGAGGAGTCCAAAAGATATGAGAGATTCAGTGGCCAGCACGAGTATCCATGGGAGAGACGAGAGAGACTTGCACGCCAACGCGGACGCTCATTGAAAGATGGAGACGGCGATGATGAGGCAAGTAAAGAGGAGCAAGGTAAATCTGGGACTATAACACGATTCCGAAAACTCTATCCATGGGAAATTTACAATGTTCCGTCAATGGGTTATGGAATCAATAGAGCATCAAATTATTTTTCACCAATGTATGAGTTTGATAATTATGGATTCAGTTCACAATTTCGTCCGATAAAATTCAGTAGTCGCTACCAATCGAAATTAAACTCACCTAAAAAATATGTAGAGCGTGAAAACAAAAAAAAATTCAGGATCAATTATGATGATGATAATAACAACAATGTGATCTCGACAACAGTCACTTCACAAATTCCTGCAACATCAGCGACGCTTCCAAGTTTGATCGGCGAAACAACAACACAATCGATGAAAATCAATGCTTCAGTTCCGGTTTACACGGTAAGACCAAGATCCAGACGCTTAGGAAATCCCAAGACGACGGTTCAAACCGTGACATTACGAACCAGGATCCCTCGAAGACGCGGGCAGTCGTTGGGAATTTCAAGCGATAATAAAAAATCGGAGAATGCTCGTAAACAGTCGCTGATGACTCGGCGAAGATCTAGAATGACAACTT
This sequence comes from Microctonus hyperodae, assembly GCA_030347285.1. Taxonomy (NCBI): domain Eukaryota; kingdom Metazoa; phylum Arthropoda; class Insecta; order Hymenoptera; family Braconidae; genus Microctonus; species Microctonus hyperodae. The sequence goes on along the minus strand of JAQQBR010000003.1, from coordinate 2,370,907 downwards.
TAACGACGATAAAACCCCCATTATTAGGGCGTAAAAGGTTCTCAAAGAATGTTGGAGGCAAATCAACAACACCAAGGACAAATCGTAATGTCGAGCACAGATCTAAGGTATCTAAAGAAGAAATCATTACAAAAATGACATTCCCTGATAGTGAACAAACTGTTTCTGATTATGAAATATCATCGCCAAAAAATGAAATGATGAAAAAAGTTTCGATAATTACTAAAGAAACACCAGAACATATTTATCGCACTGAAGAGGTTAATAAAAACGGTGTGAAAGACACATTCTTTACCATTTTACCAAATAATAATACTCAAACATCGCTCGAGTATGATAAAAATATGTCTATAGACAGAATTGGAATTGAAGAACCAGTTCATAATGAAAATATTACTAAAGACTCACCAGGATTCGATGTTAGTCTGCCCATCATACCGGCAAATGCCATGCAGTTGAATGAACACGGCACAAGAAAAGTTATGTCATCAATTTCTTGGATCGCTGAAAATTACGATTATTAAATGAATTAAAAAAAAAAGGTATAATTAGTAATTAATTTATAATTTATTATTTTTCTTTCTTTGGAATTTTTTTATAGAATTTAAAATCAAGATAATATATATTTGCAGATAAATTTATTGGTGAGTCAGTTCAACATGCAGATTAGTAGAATAACGAAAATACCGAAAGGATGTTTGAATATATTATAAAAATCCGAGAGTTGAAACGATAAAAAAAATAATTGAATTTTCTATTAATCCTCTGATGGATATCGTTAACCCATTTTATCTTCTATGTATATAAATCATCGTAGTCAAATAAATATTTACGTGAAATATTGTATCGAATAGATAATAATTTTATAATATAATCCTGTTACATTCATGATGATATAAATATTTAAAATGCATGCAATTTTATAATTAAATGATTATTATAATAAAAATGATTTGTATTTCATTTAATTAAATTAATTCTTTTGTTCAATTGCCAATATTAAAATGTCTTTAAATGAAATAAGATTTATATAAATACAAAAATAAAAAATACCATATTTAATCCCTCGAACTGGAAACAATTGCGGAGATTCGTGTCAATAATCTCTGTCGACTAGACAGCCTCGACCTCATTAATCTCTCATAACTATTCACTTTAGCATTTGTCGTTGGTTGTCAATAATGAGAATGTATCATGTTAGTATTAATTACACAGTTTTCAATTAATTCCTAACATATGGATCTTTATATAAATAAATATCTCTCAAATTGATTTCAAATATTTATATCTTCACATTCGCGATCTGAAAATATAAAATGAATAAAAAATAATGTTTTATATGACCAAAAATAAATTACACCTAACCTATAATTATAGCTACGATATTCACCGCTGATTCTAAGATGGAATGAAAAAATAATTGTCGAGATAATCTAGCATAGAACCTTGATTGTTAGTAAAAGAAGGTGTATTGTGAGAGGTAGAATAAAATAAAACCTACATCAAGGTTAAGGTATCTCACGTCATATATACTCGATATTGAAGTTGTATATGCTTACATTTCAATCACAACACCTGTAACGATAGTTTATCTCATAAACAAATAATACTAAAGTGAAATTGCATAGAATAAAAATTATTTTGTCACCACATCAATATAAATATTAAATATTTCATTCGCTTACTCTTCGTGTAGCTCTCAAGTTATTATAAATATTTTTTTTGTCTTCAGATTATATATAATCATCATTGTTCATTTTCTTTTCTTCTGAAATGACTTCCGTGAAGGTGAGTGGCAATAAAATTATTGACAACGACATGTGAAACATGCTAGAAATATATAAAAAGTTATAAAAATATCTTTGGAGGGTTTAATTGATTTCCATTTTGAAAGCGTTAATTTGTTTCATTTTTATTACTGATAGATTTATCATGTTCTCGTTGGTGTCTTAATGCTTTTCTCGACTTCATTGGCCACCCCAGACAGCGCGGGAATTGTTGAAATGGTAGATGGATTAGCCTATGGTGAGTTAAATTAAATTAATATATAATAATTGAATAAAATCATTAATAGAACAAACAAAAGATTTTTTACTTTTTCAAATATAACTGCCGTTTTGGATTACTTTGATTAGATGGGTGCGTGTGTGTGAGAGGATTTCTCTGTCGATAATGTAGGACAATTATTATCGCGATGATACATATATGTTACGTTTACTACTTTACCGACAGGACATTGGCATGACTATAAGTATCATCATCAGTAGATTAAGTAGATTCTCAGTTGCAGTCTGATAATTATTGGAGAAATATAAATTGCTCAAGTGTATTCATAGAGTGCGCAACGAAGTGCAACAATGATTTAATTTTAAAATTAAATATTTTCCTTTCACTTTTTAGTTTTAACATACTCGTGTTCACAAACGACTGTGAGTAATTCAACAAAAATAAAATGACACACACTAAAGAGCAATATGAAATATTTATCACTGATATTTATTTTTTATTTTATAATGAATTAGTGAAAGAACGCAAAAGGTCCACCAGTCTGGTAATCTTGTTGTGGCTCAATGCCAAACAATTTAATTAACATAAATTCAAATAGAAAAGGAACGAAATGATATAGTATTCTTCTTGAATAATTAATAATAAACGGAATTATTTGATTTTTTCTTTTTGTTGAAACAGGTGGCATACCTTATGGAAGTGTATCCGGGATGCTTAGAAATTATCCTGGTCCACTAGGCAGACATGATTCTGCTAAAATGATCAATCAAATACCATATCTACCACAAAACCAACAACAATATTATCAAGCATCACAATCACCGATTATTATCACACCAAATTTACGTGCATCAGGAATAACACGACGTCAACGTGGACCTGTTCAAATTTATCGTCTTCCAGGAGTTGTTGCACCTGGTGTTGTTGGTACATTCAGCCAAATTGGATATTAAATATTAAATATTAAATATTAAAAAATAATGACACATAATTATTCATTAGAGGAAATAGTATTTTGTTTAATTTAATCAAATACATTAATATAAAATATTTATCTTAATAAAATTTTTGCATGTTAAAAGATGATTATATAGAATTTAATATTAAATGTGAAGACAAATGTATTGTTGTGAGGTTCATTTTGATTTAGCAAATGTATACATATACAAACTATGAACTAATGTATATATATCCGGTGACCACACACAACTTCCGGTCGTGCATAAACATTTTCCGCGTCAAGTGGCATTAGTCTGAATTGCTGAGACTCCATGTCGTGAATATAATGTTTAAGAATCTGGGAAAGCAGTAGTATATATGACAGAGAGACTCATGTAAACCCTTTAGTCTATGTGACAAGCACGTACCATGTATTACGTATCGCATGTAAGTATTAAAAAGCTGTGCGCGAAATGTGCAGTATGAATTTTTATTTTTATTAAATTCCTGCTGTGTGATTGATGATGACTATTGAGCTATTAATTAATTGATTGATGAACAATCAAAATAATTTGTTAGCTATTACAGTAAAAAAAGACAACAATTTTTTTTGTGGCTTGTAAAACTCGTTATTTCTTATCATGAATTTTATTGTATTCAGCAATATTATTCACATATGATTGATATTGAATTTATTTGATTGATGAATATATTTTTTGATATTTATTTATTGTTTTTAATATTGTAATTGATTGGAAATTATTTTGAATAAATTATCTGTAATATTGAAGGAGAATTATGTGAATAGTTGTGTGAAATCATCAGTCACGCTGTAAAATTAAAAGCTCATGATTATCATTGAAGAATTATTGTTATATTTTAAATATATTTTAATATTTTTTACTTTCAGATTGTCGTGTGTGTCTTGGTTTGTATGACAGTGTTGGGAAATGGCGATGCAGCGAAATCTCAACCTTTAAGTAAAAATATATTTCCTTAAATTATATATTTTTATACAGAATTTTTTTATACTAATATTATTGTTAATTATGATTGATTAACAATTAAATTCATATTTTCTGTTTTATTTAGTAGAAGATTTTTTGTCAATGCTCGCAGGCAATGTTGGAAGTATTCTGGCACCGAATCTATCACTGGAGATTGAAAAAAAAATTAGCAATCGTATAAATGCAACTACAACAATTGCTCCAACGACAATTTCAAAAACAACTACAAGAACTTCTCAATTAGCCGAATCAACAGTAACTTCAACTGTGACTTCACCAACTAAAAAATCTAAAGTCACTACATCATCAACGACAACTCCTTCATCGGCAAAAAAATTGAAATTAACTGAAAAATTACCTGAGATAATTCCAGACTCTCAACGTGCACCACAAACTCAATTAGAAAATCAATTTCCATTTGATTTTCGGAATAATTTCCAAAATCATCCTGGTATAGGATCATTTTCAGGTGGAGGACGACAATTTAATGGAGGTTCATTTGGAGGAAGAGATTCTTTCAATCCCGATATATATCGCCCGTTCAATTTACCATTGAACAGTGACACAGCTGGTGGAAATGGTAGACAAGGAATAGATTCACGATTTCCCGGACGTGATTTACCCTTCAATGGTTTGAATAGACCATTCAATAATCTGGATCCATCGTCAGAGTTTGGCAGATATCAACAAAATTTTGGTAGACTTGGATTCGATGGAAGATTTCCCGGTTCCAATCAATTTTTCGATCAACAAGGTTTCAGGGGCGATGGTACAAATCGATTTTCCAATTCGATTGGACAACCGTCAGACGATGGAAATAATTTATCATCAAATAATTATCGTCAAGATTTACCTGCCAATTATCAAAACTCAATTGGCAATGATCAAGGACAAGGACAAGGCTTTCCACCATTTTTAGGATCGCCCAATCCTCAACAACCCTATGCACAAAATTCATTTGACTTTTTACCATCTCAAAGATTCCAAAATCCATTCATTGATGGATTCCAAGGAAATCAACAACAGCAACAACAACAACAACAACAACAGCAGCAGCAACAATTGCAATTGCAATCACAACAACGTGGCCCAAATTTTCCACCATTCTTTCCTGCTACTCCTAATAATGGTGGCGCATCACCGCTCGGAAATTCTAACAGAGAAAACAATAATGGACCAAGTCCATTTTCCCCGGCTGGACGAAGGTTCGGGGACACGGATAAAGCATTAAAAATCAATGGAAAAAATCCAGGAGTCGAAGCAACACCACCAAGAATTCAACAAGCACGTGATGAACTCGCTAATATTTTTAATCCACTCCAAAATGATTATTCAGATATTCGTTCACGTCCTGATGCCTTCAAACAAACTTTAGTTGGTTCCAACATCGTGACCAAACCACCGATAAACAATAGCGCATAAAAAAAATTGTATTTCCAACAATACATACATATAAATTTATAAACATATTTTATATCTACATTTTTTATTTATCAATATATTTCAATGTAACATTATTCAAATATACCTGAGTTGATTAAAAATTTATTATTCACAATTTAAACAAGCCTATCTTTTAATTATTTATCATTCACGAACATTATTTTACAAATATAAATATCTATTATAAAAATTAATAAATAACTAAAAATATATAAAAAAATATTTTTTATACATTGCATAAAATGAAAAAAAAAAGTTGTTCAAATTCAGCATCTCACCGCATATATTTTACAACCAGTAATTATTTATTCACAAGCACTGATGCATATAAACGCTATATAATAATATGCACAATTATAAATAATAATAATACTAATAAAAATATTAATTATAATAATATTACAAACTAATAATTATATTCATATAGAACAATATAAAAAAATTATGACAAAACAGTAAAAACTTTAGTGAATAGATATTAATTGAAATTTTCTCCAATTACAAAATTAATCACACATATCAATTAATGACACAACTACTTGATAACTACCCATGGTCGTCACGTATCTCGCGTGCATCGTCTTTCTTACATTCTAACATAAATTAATATACATTTATTTACACATGTATATTCATGTATGTCTAGATCCATAGCTATATTTTTTTATTTTTTATTATTGCATACACATATCTATTAACAGATTATCATTTGCAATTTACATTGCTATGGGAGAGAAATTTGGATGTCAAGGCAAGTGCAATAAGCAAGTATCATGTAAAATCAATGGGCGGAGATTTAGATGTAAGAGACATTACAGGTTATACTTATTTCACAATGCGCTCATTCACATATGGCCAACAATAACAATGGACACTATTATTAAATTGTTGCTTACATAGATACAAATAGATTTATAAATATATATGCATCCATGTTGTATGAAGAAAAAAAAAATGAATTTTTACAAAGTGGGGCTTTGGGCGGAAATATTCCACTCGTATAAAAGAAGTTTTTGCTATCGTTGAAGACATTCTTGCAACGTTCGTTTGTGGAAATCTTTGCAGTATTTACGTTGTACTTTTCATCAAACCGTCAACAGTATGGCTTGCCCAAAGATTGTGAGTTGATTTGTTTATTTGTTTAATTTTATTTATTGAATTAATTGATGAGAAAATTAATTTTGTATTATTTGTTTCTTAATTTTTATTTTTATAGTTTGCTATATTGATTGTCGCCGTGATGATTGGTGTTGCTATGGCACGTCCAGGTCATTTGGGTGGCTATTATGGTGGATATGGTCATCATTATCCATACAGCTATGGATATCCCTATGGCTATGGTCATTATGGTGGTTATGGTGGTTATGGTAGTGAGATAATTATATTTAATAATTCAATTTCATTTTCATTTCATATTATACCAATTCCTCTTTAAATAATATCTATTCTTTTATCATTTAACTGCATGAAAAAAAAAAAGGAAAATTGTTCGCTATTTTATTAATTATTTGTTTCTTGTTGTATTAAACAAAAAATTGTTTTCAAAGGTAATCAATTTAATTCCAGGTTTCCCATACTACGGTTTTGGTTACGGACATTATGGCCATTATTTTTAAAATCAACTGGACATAATTTTTTTGGATTACATGAAGGTTTATTTCTTTCATAATGGAAAACGATATTCAACACACACTTTTGGAATTTGTTTGATAATTTTTTTTACCTGCAATTTATACTTTGGAATTTTTTTTTTTAATTTCTGTGAATTAATATGTATTGATGGTAATTTCAATCAAAATAAATGCAATTGTTTTAATGATTATATGATATGATGAAAAATTCATTTAATATATTTTTGTTTGAATGTTTGAAAAGTTATTTTGGAAATGTTGATATTAGATATTCGATTGATGAACGAGGAATGATGACAGGGAGGCTCGTTGTCCTTGTTTCTTCTAGAAACTCGATGACCAAGGTCGAAGCAGGCGCATTCAATTAATCTGTTATGAAAAAAAAAAAAAAAAACATTAATAAAATACATACAAGTTTTAAGTTGTGTAGTGAAGAGGAAAAAAAAATTTTGTGTTTCTTCAATTTTTAATGGAACGCGTTATTTCGTAATCATATTAATTCATTATTTATTATCAAGTGGGTTTAAAATTTGTATTCACAAACCATTTGACAATTCTTACGTTATTTTTTTATTTTATTTATTTGTTTTATGAATGTATGTATATATAGAATTCTTTATCGAAAGCTATTTTGGTATTGAAAAATGATGAAGAATAATATTTACAAAAAACTAGATTATAAAAAGAAATTAAAATATGTGCAAGTGATGTGCTATTTTTTATTTTAATCAATATTCAAAATATAATAAAAATTTTCAACATCATAAATTAATTTTTGATTTTACATATATACTAAATCAATCTCGGCAGTGAACTCAATAAATAACGATTGATAAAAACCAGAAATTAAAAAACGCAGAATATTAAAACATGATTAGATTAACGAATTTAAAACACAAAAAAAATTTTTATTTCACGCTACATAATTTTTTATATAAATTTAATATGTATATATTTTTGTCTGAACTAAACATGAAACAATTTGTCAAAGTAAAAACGTTGTATATATAATTGTGAAATAAACATTGACGTTTTTCATTTTATCCAATGGATTAATTGAATTTCTGATATTTAAAAAAAACATCAACTGAATTTACTTTATGCAAACATCGATCTTTATCTTGAGTAAAATTATTTACATATCAATCCATAAATATTTTATTTAATTTCATATATTTATTTATAATCTTCTTTCTTTTAATATTTAAAGAAAAAAAAAATTTTTTTTTCATGATTTATGAATAATAAAAAATATATGTATACACATACACAATGCCAATCGGTCACATTCATTTCACGACACAAATTATGCAATAATGGGTATGTGGATGCAACCAAAGCTATCGTTTTAGCGTATGGCTTTCACCACACAACATGTGTGCACTTAACTGGTAACAAAAATAATATATATGAATATATAAATACATATATACACACATACATAAGTGTATATAATTTTTTATTCTTCCGGTATGCACATAATTTTATTTGCCAAAAATTAAATATTAAAAATTCCAATTATTTTTAATATACTTTTTGAGATGAATATTCTTGTGCTCTCATCATCATCATCATCATCATCATCATCATGATAAAATTATTGTCAGAATTCGTGAAAGAAGATCTGGTTATCTCAATGCCATCGACTTTAACTAGTATCCAGGAGACACCTAAAAAGAAAAAAAAAATTTTGTTATTTTTTTTAATGACAATAATAATAATACAGTTGATAATTCGTTGATTTATCATAAGAAGTTTGGCAAATGAAACAAAATGAGATATTTGGCATTTTTGGATGAGTGAGAAAAAGATAATGAATTATTTTTGCCAATGGATTCCTTCAGGATATTTATATTTAATATTTTTATCGTAGCATATTAGTAAACGGATGAATTATGAGTGACACCTCGACCTTCATCATCTGTTGATCTGTCTCGACATGAATGTGTACAATCTATTTATTCCCAGCAAAATTGATCAATTATTGTATATTAATAATTATCTTCATAAAATATATTCAACACTTTATCCGATAAATAAATCGAAACAAGTAATGAATAAATAAAAGGTGTGGAGTATGATTTTTCTTTTTCGCGATTATTGATATAACGTTTTGTTCTTCTTGTTGTCGATAGAATAAATCATTTATTTTAAGCGACGTATTGCACAACTGAAAGGTCACTACGACTGTAATATTTGGTAATCAAAGATGATTCGAATGAAAAAAAAAAATGAAGGAAAAAAATTAATTACAATAGTAATAATGTAATAAAATTCAAGGCATTATTTCTTGATAAATATAAATCGTATATGTATGAGTTACTGTATCTCTCTGATCAACTTGAATAAAAAATAAACAATTTTACCAAATAGAATTGTTTAAAATATTTTTTTATTTCAAGCATTAACCAGAAGGACAAAGCTGATATTTATCAATTCCACTTACAAGAAGATCAGTAAAATATCTATTAAAAAATAAATTTTATTCAAAAATTCATCGGAAACGTCATTGAAGATCCGTCTTGTATGGTTTATAACTATTAGAACTCAAGGTTAAATTTTTTAATTGAAGTCGAATTATGATTCTACCTTGGGTTCGATGCTCTTGGAATGTTTGAAGAAAAATTCATTCACTATAAATTGTTTCAACAATTTAATATGAAAAAAAAAAATGAAAATGAAATAAATAAAACATGGTAAATTAATTCTCAATGACAAAATATTTTCTATTGGTCAATTGAATTGTTTAAACTTTAAAAAATTTTTTTTCTTAAAGTTCCAAATGATCATCAGCATCACATCTCTCTCTCCAATATGCTCCCACTCTCATGATCATGTTCCTCATGAATACACACACTGAAAAATAGTAAGACAGGTTACAGCATCTCGCACACATTTGCAATAATTACCTGGACCAACGTTTGCTTTTCTCTCCTCCCCATCAACGCTTCAATGACTTGGGAAGGGATTGGAAGAATCCTATAAATGCTTCTCGATGGCATCGCAACGAAGAAGTTCACTCCGGGGACGTCCGCTCCCGCGAGACGGGCAATTTTATTTAATTTCTTCATTAATAGTACAAATAAAAAAAAATATTTTATTTTGTGTTGAAAAATTATTAATCAAATAATTAATTCACGGTAGTCGTTATAAAATTTTTTTTCATTTCAATTAGTGCTGGAAATAAAATGATGGTAAGTAAAATTGCAGTGTGCACCGATTTTATAAATTAACCGGAAGTGTCTATGTAAAGTGTCTATGTAAAAAATTGCTTTAACTTTTGTATAAATATTTATAAATATAAATATTCATATAGGGGTGAGAGACTAAATTTAATTAACTGTGATAGGAAAAAAATTTAAAGTAGAAATTTTTGTGAAGAAAATAATTTTTGAGAGTATTTTTTTTTTATTTTTAAAAAATATATTATATTGTATCGGTATAATCGTTTAAACTTCACTCGTGACAAGAAAATAGTAAAAGGTTACGGGGATTGCGAATATATAAATGGGGGATTATATAGACGTTGTCGTATATGAATAAAAGTATGGATAACTAACGAGTGAATGCAGATTTTTTATATACAGTTGACAGATTGGAAGTTGTAACATTTATCCGGCTTATTTAATATCGTATTTAATAAATAAAAATTAATTCATATATATATAAATGTTGTATATAAAATAATAATAATTATTATAATGATAAACATATTCATTGATAATACTAATTGATAATAATAATTGAATGAATTGATTAATAATATGTATAATAAGAAAATGGAAAGAGAAGAATATTTCTTGATTTTAATTCAGTAAATATGGTATGTCATGGATGTGATAAATATTTTATATCCATTTTTGAAGTCAAGGGCGAAGTTATATGGGATTTAATACTATTAAGTATGAAACTATAAAATAAAATTCTTATGTGAGTCATTCCCGGATCTTAGATGTAAAATATAATTTTGGAAAACAGTTGAAATTTATTTCAACTAATATACATAAATATTTAATTAATTCAGAAGGCCAATGAAATGAAATAAATGATTAAATTTAAATACTTTCGACAATAAATATACATATAAATTTATTTAAAAAGATGATACTTGAATATTTTTTTTTTTTTGATGTAATAATGGTGACATAATGAAGCCGACTGTTTATTTTAATATTGGCAAAATTGATTAACAATTTTTTCACTCATTTATTTCATTTTACTTCATTGTGTTTATTACTCTTTTTTTTTTTATACTGTCGAGTCATTAAATCCCAACAACTTGAAGCTTACAAAAGTCAACGATTACACAGTCGGCGGCGCAATATAGTTTTAAAGGTCCTACGTAACTTAATGTAATATAATTGAAAACCATTGCCCAAGATACGGTGAGAGAATATAAGAGATCGTTAGGAGACTTTATATCGATAGTCTACCGATTTACTCCATGCGGTTTATTGCGTAATTAATTCCTCGCTCCTGCGTCTCTGTTGCCAGATTATTTTTTTTTTCACTACAATGCCAATCAAACTGACATTTGTGACTGATAGAAATACGCATTTGATCTCTACTTATGACGAACGAATTTAATAATAAAAATCATTCTTAATTTTTTTAAATTATCTAGATTGTATTTTTTTTTTCTTCATTGCATAATTATTAAAATGTTTATTTGAATTCCATTGAGAATAATTTTATCTAGCCATAAATTTATTTCTAATATTAAATAAATTATTTTAGAATAATAAAACAGGGTGTATGTAAAAATGAAGAAACGAGTGAGTGGTGAAGAATCTTTATGAAGGTGTAGAAAGAAGCTCTCTTCCCACACAATCTTCATCAGTAGAC
>JAQQBR010000003.1:2335156-2350538 GCA_030347285.1 Microctonus hyperodae | reverse complement strand
AAAAAATGTTAATTTGGCTTTTCTATTATCTACATCCTGTCTAACATTGATCTCGTATCTGCACGAGAAATTTCAGAAGAAATTCATGCTTGTGATTATATTTAATAATGAATTATTATAACGAGGCTTGCCTTGACATTTTTTTTTTCTTTCATTTAATGATTTACTAATTTCTAATTTAAATTTATCGCATATGAATTCCAAAGATATAAATAATAATACACCACCCACTTTATGTTTATTTGTGTGTTTTCATTTTAAATCTCTTTTAATATTTATATATAAATATTGTAAAATGTACAACTTTTTTGTTTTGTTTACGTATATAAACGTAATAACAACTCTTAATAACTAAATTTTATATTACAAATTGCCTTTTACAGCATAACTTACTTCCATATATTGTCATTTAATGTACAAATAATCTTGAGTCACCGTGTTGCTCTTGAAAACTATTCAAGTCTTCATCGCCCACAACACTCATCTGCATAAAGCACCGCTTAAAAAGTCTTATATTTTTTCTTTTAGTCTTTTCTTTCGTTTCATAAATAAAACAACGAAAAGATAAATTTAAAATTACGTTCTGGACAATGTGCTGGGATGATAGAGCGTTGTATCAGCGCCCCATTCATATGAGCCCTCATGAGGACCCAAAGTCACCATTGTACCAGGTCCAAGTGTTCCCAATGTCGTGTGCGATTGTGCATTGATCATTCCTGGACCGGATGAAACATAACTCAATGGCGGTCGAGTTTGTTCTCGCATTCGTGCGTGTCTCACACGTCGTTTGTATCTAAAAAATAATATACTATCAAGATAATACGAAAGAACAAATAAATCTATCACGTGAATACATCTTTACGGGTAATTAAAGCTCAATAATAATTATCCACTGTGTGTATACACTTACTTAGAGTGCATGCAACAAAGCGTGCAACTGGAAATGATGGTGGCAATGCCAACTAGGCCAGCAATAGCCAGTACCCACATTTGAGTCATGGATGCATCGGCACGTGCAACTAGCGCAGCGCAATGTTGCACCTTTTCTACATGAAATTTTTCATAAACTTTCTTCAACTCTTCATTTCTTGAATCTCTCAACAGTGCTTTCATTTCCTCTAAATCGTAAGCCTCACGTCCGACCATTTGAAAGCACGAACTTGTCGATGAAAAATCCAATGAATTATCATCTTTAGAATAAAATTGCGTATCATAAACATTGACAGTAATTGGTAATGATAATGCTTGTTGTACAGCTTTTTCAAAATCTTCAAGTGTTTTTCGCACCTCAACAGGCGGTTTTGAAAAAACAAATTTCAACATATCTCTGTCACGTAATAAAAATACACGGAGTGTAACGTTTGTGGATCTTTCAGGTATTTGTGAATTATTTGCAGTTATTGGAATTTCCATAAAACCATCAGCAAAACTAGACATAGAACCGGTAGTTCTCAATTCGCCTGTTTTTGAATTTAATGATAAATACGATGGAATTTCTTTTTTTGACATTGTCGGCTCAGCCAATGATGTGAATGATATTTTACCCATTATATAATTTATCGGCAAAGCATCAGAATCTTTATCATTTGCCTCTAATGTAATAAGACTGGTGTCAATTGGTACATTTAATCTGACACCAATAGTTATATTATCTTTTTTAAATGTCGGTTTATTATCATCGACATCTAATATTTTAATTAGCACCTGTCGCTCTGATGGATCTTGACGATTATATGGCTTTGGTACAACGTCAGATTTTTTTATTTGATATTTGTGGCATTTAATTGTCAATAAATGACGTATAGACATTTCATGATCAAGTCTACCTGCAGTTTTTATCATTGCTGAATTATTATCTAACCGTTCAATTGAAAAAAGTCCCGCTTCATTACCATAAATAATAATATAATCAATTTTTCCATTATCCCCGATGTCCTCATCAATTGCCTCGATTATACCAACTTTAGTTCCTATTGGAACTTCTTCTTGAACACTCAATTCTATTGCCAGACTGTCTAAGTTTCGTTTAAAATGCGGCTTATGATCATCAATGTCATTTATAATTACTTGAAGAACACGTGATGCCTGTTGCGGTGGATCACCCAAATCTTGAGCAATCAAAATTAATGTATAACTGTCTTTTATTTCGCGATCCAATAATTTCCTCGTGGTTATCAATCCGGTTTCACCATTAATCCTAAAAGCACTTGCGTCATTGCCAAAATTACCATCTTCTAAAAATTTAAATGTTATTTTTCCATTCGGAAGATTCGGATCGTCTGGATCCGATGCAACAACTTGAAATACCGGACTGCCAATGGTAGAATTTTCAGATATATACGCAATCTCATCTAAAGTTGGTCGAATAAATAACGGCACACCGTCATTACTTACAACATCGCCAATATAAAGTGTTAACAAAACGTCTGAATGAAGAACGGGATAACCGCCATCTTGAGCTCTAACTCGCATATTATATGGATCAGTTCGACCCTTTCCAGTAAGTTTTTTCGCTGACAATATCTCACCGGTCTCGTGATTAATTTTAAACAATCCATTTGCCTCCCCCTCGTCAATTATCTCGAAATAAATTTTACCGCCTTTTCCTTCATCCGGATCAGACGCAGTTATATTTACTACACTGACATTTGTCGGTGCATTTTCCGGAATCACAGCGGTGTAAGAAGTCTGCGGAAAACTTGGCGCATTGTCATTAACATCCAAAATATCGACTGTAACTAAAACTCTCGTTGTTCGTTGTTCAGCACCACCTTGAGGCATATCAGATGCAATAACGTAAAAACGTAATACTGATTGTCTTTCACGATCCAATGTTGTATTTTCAGCAATTTCAATATTACCGCTAATCGAATCAATCTTAAATAAATTAGCATTCTCACCGGTTAATGCATAACGCACTTCGCCATATCCTCTTTTAATTTCTTGCTCTGTAACTGAACTGTCTGTATCAATTGCTTTAACGTTTAAAATAATTTTCGATGGCTTTGCATCTTCCATAACTGAAACTTTATAATTTTTTTGAGTAAATAAAGGACTGTTGTCATTGATATCCTGAACGGAAACAATAACTGTTGTCTCAGACATTTTTCTAGTAATATCGTAATCTCTTGCCAATGCACGAACTTTAAATTTAATAGATTTATCATCTAATAATTCATAATCTAAACGTTTACTCAATACAACATTACCACTTTGAACACCAACATTTACATAAGATTCTTCGTCGTTTTCACGAACAAGTTCAAATCTTTGAACTGGATTACCAGTAGATTCTTTTGCTGATAACATGAGTAATGTCGTACCAAGTGGTTGCTCTTCAGGTACGCTAACACGAATAATTGGATTATTTAATGACCATCCAGGATTAAAAAATATTGGATTATCGTCGCTAAAAGCTTGAATATAAATAGTCACCTCGGCTTTATCAATTTGTTTTTCTTTATCAACAATTGCATTGGTATCCTGTGCTTGAACTGTAAGGATAATTACTGCTGCAACCTGATAATCCAATACTCGATTGACGCTGATTAGCCCAGTCGTTGAATTAATTTTAAATGCTGATTTGTAATCATATGGCGTTGTGCTCTTTAATGCTACACCAGTTTTATCCACTGCGTTTATCGGTTCAATTATTGAATATTCAATATTAGCGTCAGTGTCAGGATCCAATGCCAATACTTTCAATACAGAATCACCAATTATCGCACGCTCTGACACATAAACAAGATAAGTTGAATTGGAGAATTTCGGTGGCTTGTTATTTACGTCCAAAATATTTACAGTAACAGTTGTGGATGCCGTTTCGCGAACTGGTGTACCAGAATCAACTGCGTATATTATTACTTCATATTTATCACCGCCAGTATCTAAATCTAATCGAGCATCCGGCGATACGGTAATAACACCTGAGCTTGAATCAATAACAAAATTATCTTTAGCACCTGAGGCAATATAATATTGTAAAAGACTATCGCGACCATCGGGATCATTTGCAATAACTTTTATTACTTCTGTGCCGGGTGTTGCATTCTCAAGTAATCTTGCACGATAACTATTTGGTCCTGGCGGCCCACTTTTGTAATTTCCCCGGAAAATAGGTCGCTGATTACCTGGTACACCGACGCGAATTAAAAGCTTGGCTTCGGAGTGTAATGGTGGATATCCATGATCGGTTGCGCGAATATTTAATTCATATAGGCTTCGTTCGGTGTCGCCAGATTTCGCCGGATGATTCATTGTCACTTCTCCTGTGACGGAATTTATTTTAAACACATTATCGGACATTCCATTGTGTTGGCTGATGGAGTATGTGATATTTCCGTTGCCGTGCGCGGGTCCATCAACGTCCGTTGCTCTAACAAACATCTGAGGCTCAAAACTCGTTGCACCTTCACGAACAGTTCTGGTGTATTCTGTTTGTTCAAATACTGGTGCATTGTCATTAACATCATCCAACTCAATGAGAACATTTACGGTTGAAACACGACCGCCACCGTCTCTTGCTTCCATTGTCAAGGAATACGATTTTTGTGTTTCATAATCCAATGATTTTGCTACCCAAATTCCGCCGTTCGTTGAATCAGTTCGAAATTTATCCGAGCCAAAACCACGTAAAGTATAAGTCAAGTCTCCATAAGATCCACTGTCTAAATCATAAGCTACAACGTCGCCGAATTTAACGCCTGGATTTGCGTCTTCTCGGACAGACAATTTATATACTGCTTGAGTGAATTCTGGCGCGTGATCGTTTGCATCAATAAGTTTTATATGCACACGACAAAATGCCGCAACACGTCCGGCTACTGAGGCAGTCACATCGAACTCAAGCTCACGTTTCAGCAAATCCTCCACGTCATAATCAAGCACTTGCGGATCACGTACTTTTATTACAACTGGCACACGACCCTGCGCCAATTCAGGACTTACAATAAATGCTCGACTAATGCCTGGATAACCCGGAGCATCTCTCAATGCAAGTAGAAATTTTGCATTGTCTCCCACATCATCATCACTCACAACCATATTTAATCCTAAAACAAATTGTTCATTACTTTATTTACTGAACGAAAAAAAAATTATTTTCAAATAAATAATCACACTCACCCGGTAACGGTGTATCAATTCCAATGTCTTCTGATATTTTAATATTATAAGAATCTTCATTAAACTTTGGCGAAAGGTCATCAACGTCTGTCACGACTATTGTAATAACTGAAGTCGTTGAATCCGCAGGTATTTCTCCGTTAATCAATTCAGTAGCGCGTACACGAAATGTATAAATGCCACCGTCATGAAGAATTTTCGCTTCTTCACGATCTAAAGCCACATCAGTTGTGACAAGAGTACCAACGATAATATCTCCCTCGTGGGAAGTTTTTAAACTAAAATGATTTGATTCATCGCCCTCAAGACTCAATAAAACAGGTCGCGGTTCACCAGTATCACCATCTTGAGCTCTTATTGTTAAAACTGTGTGACCTGGCGATGTATTTTCGGGAATCGCAGCGCTATATGGTGCATTGAGGAATATCGGCGGCTGATCTTGAACATCAAGTACATCAACAGCAACTGTTGCACGTGCTTTTAGTCGTTTGGCTACATCACTCGCACCATCAGTAGCTAATAGTGTAATTAAATATGAACTTCTACGCTCATAATTCAATGATTTAACGACTCTTATTCTCACGTCGTACTTTCCCTCAGCTACTTTTTCAGTTGTAACATCAAATACAGAGCACGTGTCATCGTCAATGGATGCGGGCACGCACTTGACATCAACATCAGCATTTACACCACCATCCCGATCAGTAACTGTAACAGTGCCTTCTGGTAATAATAAACCACCGATATTTGCACTTTCGGCTATTCTTGTTGCATAAGGACGTCCATGATACACTGGTGGATTGTCATTTTCATCTAAAACTGCTATTTCACGTCTCAACGATACAGTATTAGGCTCTGAGCCGGCGACACCTTCATCTGATAACGGAAAAATAAAATAAAATGAAATAAAAGAGAATAAAATATTACGAAATTTAATTACAAATAAATAAGGAGTTTAATTATTATCAAATATTATTCTTTTTTGTAATGAGGGATTATTATTACCTGTGATGCTAATAATGACTTCAATGAGATCCTGAGTTTCACGATCCAGTGGTTTTCTCAAAATTACAACACCACTTTCTCTATTAACCGTAAAGTATTCTCCGCTAATAGAATAATGAAGTTTAGAACCCTCTGGATCCTCGCCTTGAAGTGTGTACACTGCATTCCCTGGTGGTGTTCCCTCAGACACTGCCAATCTTGCCATATCACCACCATGTATGAAATGTGGTGCTCGATTAATCACTTGACCCCATGATGGGGTCAACAGCACGATCCAGAAAATTAGGATCGTCTTCATTGTCGCCTGGAAATATTATTTCAATCTATTATAAATAAATTTTATTATTGACTATTGAATATTCATGTGAAAAAAAAAATATCTATAATAAAGATTTTTTTTTCTTCCTGGTTATTTATTTATTAATATTCATCTTTCATTTTTCTCATGTTATTTTACTCGACATATGCAACAAGGAAAACAACAATGTGGTCAAGAACTTGTGCCTGAACGCTACCGGTTTTATTGCTTGGTACTAGTTTGCGGTCATGAAATCGTACGATGGAAAAGCCGTTAGAAATCAAACGCCCATTTCTGGATGTTTACATGTACATACGATAGTTATAAAATTATATTACTACCATGCGTTATTTGCCCTAATCTTGTGTTATGAATAAAGAAAAATATATCGTGTATATACTTTCTAAAATCCACATAAATGTTTTCACTTATAAAATAAAAAAAAAACAAACAAATAAATATATAAATAAAATTATTTAAACAAACTATCATAGTATTTTCAATAACTAGAACTGTATTTTTATCTTTAACAGTAAGAATCCTATGAAGAATTAGTCATAAAGAATAATTGCAAGGGACAGTGAAGGCGAAAGTCGTACAAAAATTATAACTATTACTATTATTTTAATACTCCACTAGCTTTCTTTTATGTACTTATACACCACAATATTAAATATTTTAAGCTGCAAAATAGAACACCGTGAGTGTATAGTTGCGCAATTCAATTGTCCAGGATTATATTAGAAGTGCGAATGTGGCGTGATACACTCTCAAACACAATTGAGGTGAGAGTGTGATTTAAGATTACAGTTGAGATCGTGAAATAATTCTCCACTTCCTGGCTAAATATCCGCGGAAAATATTATAAAAAAACATATTGAAATTAAAATATATAATAAACACACATGAATGATATAAAAATCAAATTTATTTATTTATTCATATAATCGTGCGTTGGATGATAAAGCAAAGTCATCATTGGAATAATAAAGTAGCACGTTATACCAATGGTATGTAATCTTTGAAAAATAAATCATGATCCACTGAACAAATTTGTTCAGAACGAAGTAAACACGCAAGGGGCAATGGTCTACTGTACAATAAACATAAATTTATATTATGTACGTATCGGTATGAAAAGAACCGTTATCTTATACTTGGTGTCCATTGGAAATTTCTTTCTCTCGTCATATACAACGCTTGAAATTGTTCCAAGAAAGAATTGAATTATCGTCATGATATATTCCTCAAACAAAAATCCAAATAATTCATATTAGATATCGAAAAATATCTAATTAAATTAATTTGAAATGAACTTTAAGTTGAGCTTGGATATTTAATTGAATTTTCATTTATTTATGAGTGAATTTATTTGAGGGAAAATTCAATTGAGAGTAAGAATCCCTTGCAGGCATTGAAGTCTCGAGGTTGAATTTTTATTTTTATTTTTTGAGCCAATCGTGTCTGTACTATTCAATATAAAAACATTCGAGAATGTCTAGGTGTAGTGGGTGTCCTTATAATCCTAGATGAGACATATGACACATGACACACTGGTCACTTTAATATGAATTTATTTTGTTTTATTATCATTTTTTTTTTTTCATGTTGATTTTTTATCAGAGAAGACTCGTTTTCACTTGATCTGCGCAATGCAGATAAAGAATGACATAAATGCATTGGGCATGAACATGATTAACGGTCGCACGTTCCCTCTAACTGTCACAATGAGACGCGGCGGCCTCGTGTCCCACAGAGACAGTGTATGTACTTTTTTTTATTTAATCACATCAAGAAAGAAAAAGGAGAAAAAGAACCGTTATAAAACGGCACGTATCGTTACGTGAGGTGAGTGGAATGTCACAATAAATATGATTTCACTGTCGAATGTATAAAATTAAATTGATAAATTTATAAAATACAATTTTCAACAATTCATTTATCTAATCAAACACTCGTATTAATTATTTTTTTTTTCCTTTCAACTCATCATGAAAAATATATTTTTATCATCGGGTGAACTCACCACTACATAAATCCAAGTGTAACAAACTTGTGAATCATCTCATGGTCATTTCACTCATTCCACAATTCGCCTTTAAGATAAAAAAATTTTTTTTATTAACATAAAATTGGAACAATAGTCTCCTTTCACTTTAATTTTTAAATTCTAATCCAAAAGTAATTGAGTAAGTTGGACAATAAAATTGTTTTTTAAAACTTGGATATTTATATTTTATATTAAAGAGAACCAGTGTCAACGAGGCAATGGACAGGCACACACTGCATTGCAAGAAGGTATGTGGCCTCAAGCTTGAAGGGAAGTGGAAGAAGGAATTGAACGAGCTAAGAGGGAGCAAGTAAAAGAACTCATATAAAGGAGAGTCTATACAGTCCATTCCTCGTAACTTCACTACAGGTAATCGGCAATCTTTCTTGCTACATCCCAGGTGCGAGAAAGTATATCCAAGCAGAGGGGAACAAGTATAAGAGAGACAAGACCACCGTTCACCCAAAGAGACTGCCACCAGTCACTGATGATTTATGAGAAAACTAGACTATTGAAGATGGAATATTTATTACAGTTGTATGTAAAGTTACAAAAGATAAAAATAAATAAATAAATAAATAACAAACACAATAAAAATATATTTTATACCTCAGGTTAGATAAAAATTAAAGTTAATTTTATTTTTATTGCCCATGGAATATTGTTATATTGGCAATAAACTTTTTGCTTATTTATAAATATAAAATATAATTATATTTGTAGTATTTATAAATTGTAATTGAATTTATATTTATTTTATTTTCTTAATTATTATTTAGTAGATTGTAAAATTAAATTGACGGTAAGATTCGACCTTTTGGATTGCTCATGGGAAACGTGGGATAGTTGCAATGAGAGAAATAAAACGTTGAAAATATATTTCTGTAATTGAGAGTATGATGAAAAGGTAAAGGAAATAAAACAGAGAGAAGCAATAGGGAGAAAGGCATCTCTTAAGTTCAGCACGATATAATATGAAATGCCTGGGAAATGTCGGGCATTATAATAATAAAGTATAAATTAAGTAAAGGTACATCATGAGAAGATGGTGTATAAGTAGTGTAATTGAGAATTATGAGAGAGTGGATGAAGGCGTGTCTTTTCATATCAAAATTATTCCCAATGATATATTCGCCACAATTTTTTTTTTTTTATAAAAAAAAATTCAATGTGATAAAGTAATTTTTTTTTATTTATTTTTTTCTTGTTCTTCTTCTGATGTATTGGAGACATCTGGGCAATCAATTACAACGGTTGTAACCCATCCGCGTGTCGATAAATTCTCTCATACGAAGCGAATTGTCAGGTCACACATGAAAAAGAAATAATAATAAAAAAAAATAAAAAAGAGCATACATTCGTATACGTGTAAAACCCTTTTTGTTTGATCAGCAATTTATCACGCCTCGCGGTCAAATCTTTCGTGTAATTTCCAATAATTTTTTCATCCCTTTAATGCATGTCAACGGTATCAATTTCACGGAAGTGTAATATTTTTTATTTACAATTTCCTCAATCGAGTTCAGTAGAATATTTATAATAATACATGGAATATAAAAAATATAGGGTTCAACCAACCGTTTTTCATACTATTATTTTTCTTTCTTTCCTATATTATATATTATATATTCGCACATACTTTAAACTATGCTTATAACCATGAACAATTATACGTTATACATAATTCCAATCTTAGGTGCAATCGTAATACGTATTCAATACGTGGGAGGTGAAAGTGTGTGCATTCACACTTTTTTTTTATGTTCACTTCCTTCAATGTAATGAGCTAATAATAATTTACATCACAACATTTTATTTAACACTACACATAAAATTACGTTTGTTTCTCATCGTTATTCACACGTTCTACAATTTAAAATATAAATTCCAACTGAATAATCGCAAAAATTATTTCAATTCAATCGAATAATAAAATTAAATAATTTATTATTCAAATTGAAAAAGAAAAAAATATATATCATTGATTCTTTTTTTCAATTTATATTATAACAAACACTAACAAAATTGCTCGTCATTATAATTCGTCACAGAATGTCGAATATCCACCATAAAAGTCATCACACATGTCTAACATTATCTTATCCATACATAATATAAATTCAATACAAATGCTTCACTCGAAAATTCATGGGTATAGTAACAGTAGTAGTAGTCATATGCTAATGACATTGAAACCAGTCAATGAACAAAGTGCAATCGGAGAGACTCAATAAAATAAAAAAATATTATAATTAATTATACCCAGGTAAAATCCAGAATCACATTCACGTTTATGACATACGTAACATGTATGAATATTATTTATTTATATTAGGCAAATCAACCTGATTATATGTGCTAATAATTATTGAGAATGACTTTGAGGTCGTGTAGATTAATATATAGGTATCAAAACAAGAATTGAAATAAGAATGAAAAAGAAAAAGAAATAATACGAGCAACAGAGAGAAAGGGAAAAGTGTGTCAGTATACCGTATAGAATTCATCATAAATACTGGGGATATTATATACATATAAATAGGTACATATATGTAGGATTATAAAATTATCTACCGCAAGTCCTATAACGGGAAAAGAGAATATGAAACAAAAGATAAAAAAATTTATATCTCACACAAAAGCTCATGTCACTTTAATATTCTAGATACCGATTAAAAAATCCAATGGTTTCTATAGCAATTGTGTTGATATTACTTATCAATTGATGAACGAAATCAACATATGGCGCGATATTTTTTATTAGATTATCATTTGACTTGCTTCTTCTTTTACAGGTAATTTTTATGCCGTCAATTGATAATTGTCCTTTTCAATGAAGTGAAACACTACACAAAGTTGGAGCGAATAAAATAAAATAAAAAATATACAAAGACAATTTTTATTTTCTAGGTTTCTCTTTTTGTTTATTTGTTTGGTTGGGGGATTTATTTTATATTCATCAATCACCATCAAACAATACAAAAAGGGAAATAGTGCAGTTGATGAAAAATTAATTAGCGTCCGAGGCATATGAAATATCAGGGTGGTATGTAAAGAGCCAACTCAAATTGTGCAGGAAACCTCTAATCCCAAAACGAGGCGTTTCTTTTTTTTTCCCCTCCACTTTTTGATTTACTGTATATATGTATATGTATACACATGTGTTATGTATGTATATATGGCACGCGCAGAGTATGTGATAGGGAGGGATAGAGAAAAACTAGTATAGGGGAGTCTTATATGCGCCCGATTACAGGGTGGAAATACTCACTCGAGCTATTGGTGCCCCCTATACATCCAACGGGGGTCAATGGGGAAAAAAATTAAGAGAGGGGGGATATAACTGTGTTGGAAACTACCCCCCACATGTAGATAGTCGTATATATGCTTGGAGAGACCCTTAGCACACGCACAGTGACTAGTTGTACCCTGAGTTTATCAGTTCGTCATTCAGAGGACATTAAAATTATTTCAGATTTTTTTTTTATTTTCTTCGGTTTATTATTTATGTAATGTTAATCAAAACTTGAATAATTTCGTTCATCAGTGTTGATTTCTTTTTTTGGTTTAAATTTATTGCCATTTTTATCTAACGTGAGTTTCAACAATTGGATAAAATAAATAAATATTTTTTTGTGTGATTTGAATGAAAGATTTGACGTAATTTTAATTATTTATTTAGAATGTCTTCGGAATATTCATTCTGCAGTGAGAATGGATTTGATGAACTTTCAAGTTCATCGGATTCGGGTTTTGATGTGAGTTTTGAATCACCAAACAATGAAATGACAACTGCTGATCAATTATTCCCACCTTTGAAGGATGAAAAACGGAAGAAAACAAGAAGCACCCGATGCAAAAGTCCTACTCAGGTATTATAATATTTTTTTTTTATCACAATTATTTGTTTCCTATCTCAATAAACCAAAATAAAATTTGATCATCATTAATAAAATGAAATTTCATCCCATATAATTTTCCATCAACACAAATGTCTATTGAATAATTCTCATTAATAAAATAAAACATTATTCATTAATTTTATTTGAAGGTACTTCGTTTAAAGAGGAATCGACGAATGAAAGCAAACGATCGTGAACGCCACCGGATGCATACACTCAATGATGCATTGGAGCGATTGCGCATGGCACTACCAACATTTCCAGAAGATACAAAGCTAACGAAAATCGAAACGCTGAGATTTGCACACAATTATATCTGGGCGCTATCACAAACATTAGGCAATAGTGAATCAGGTGAAATAACTGTTAATGTTGGTAATGTAACAGTTAGCATAAGTGAAACTGGGAATATGATAACATCATCAACTGGTAGCTGTGCTGTTGCTGCACAAAAACGTCTCGGACCAGGTCACAATACATTTCCATATCCACAAGAAAGATTCATGCCTGAATGGCAGGAATACGATTATTACAGCGATCAAAGTATCAGTCCACCAGTTCAATATCAAACGTCGTGTTATGATCAACGAATGTACACTCACCATTCATCACAGCATCATCAATTATCGCAGCCACATCTGATGGGCCATCATCACAATAATATGTATCAGTGTCTCTGAAATGAAGTGATTATTTAAATTAGTTTTGAAATTAAATAATGTGCAGTGCAGTTGATAAAGAAAAATATTATATATTAAAATTATTCATTAAAATATTTTGATTAATTAAATTGTGGTAATGTGTGGTGGATAATTTTTGTAAAAGAAAAACATGAAGGGGAAGAAAAAAAAAGAGAAAGTATGATGGTGTAATATGAGGAATGTTATCTACTTTTATAAGAGATTAATTATTTTATTTATGAAGTTGTGTAACTATTCTTGACTGATTGAGAAAGAGAGATTGTTTTTTTTTTGCATGAAGTCAAATTAATATGCAGTAGTAGTAAGTTCCTCGGATTTTTCGTTTTCTAGTCAATGACTTTTGCTTCCGTGAGCTGTAGTCACAAATAAAGCCACAACGATCTCATTTTTTATTTTATTTTGTTTTTTATTATTGTTTCTATTTTTTTTTCGCTTGAATAAATTAAAAAGCTAAAAGGCACACACACAAAAATTAGAATTAAATTTGTAGTTGATAAATAGAATTAATTTTCCAATGCCTCTAACAGTGCTCTTAAAAAAAATAAATAAATAAAATAAAACATTGTCAATTTTGGGGATATATATTTGTATATTGTACAGAAAAAAAATATTTGATATAAAATTTATATTTCAATAAAGAATATTTTGCAATGAAATAACTGTGTATTGAAATTTTTTTAAATTAATTCGAATAACCTTTTTCTATATAATACATATGTACATGTATGTATATGATTCGTTTATATTAATCCACTTTACAGGAATGAGAATATTGTAGGCCAATGAATGCATGCACGTGCCGCGGCACGTGGCTTTAACTTTTGTCAAAATCACACACGATGCGACAGATGTATCACAAATCGTTACAAATACCAAATTACCAACCACGTAATCTACACAGTGGAACATATAATCCAACGGATTACAATCTTGTCATGTACTTTCTAAACAATTTTCACCAGTACAAAAACTTCACACCTAATTTTTCATGTAAATATAAAATCCCATAGAATTATTTACCCCAATTTAATTAGAAGAAATAAATAAAATATATACATGAATATTTAATCGATGGGTTTATAAACTTTTTCAGCAAATGATCAGACGATATATCAATATATAAAATTATTATCATTGGTGTAAATAAAAAAATAATTAATTAGAAAGTGAAAAAAAATTTTAATATTAGAATTTAATAATTTTTTTTTTCATTGAATATTTGGAAATAAATATCACTGAAAAATCCATTTTTTGTGATTAAGTTTTATAATCTGAATTATATATAATTAAATAATCAATTGATTTTTTTTTTATACTCGTTTATATATTTATTTACTTTTAATTAAAAAATAAAATGACTAAACGTTCAGCATAATTTTTTCAATTGATATATTACAACTACTGCAGCACTTTAAAAGTATTCAATCAAATGATAATATTCATATGATTCCAAACAAATTTTTCTCTCACTCATAATATCGATCATTCTATTTATATACGATCGACGTCATTTTCATAACAAAAGTCCCACCAGAACCGACACAATTCAAAGTGCTGGAATAATAAACATCTGTGAGTGTATGTCATCATACACTTGATCAAAGTGCAGAGTATTTATGAAAACACTTTTGCTTAGAAAAATAATAATAATGAATGGAAGAAAAATATTTTTCTGAATTTGCGCAAAATGTATTTTCCTCGAGGATCGTTTTTCCTCTTTGCAGATGTGAATTAAGTATAATGAATATATGGATATAATAAATATGAAAAAAAGGGTTTTATGGTCGAATAAATTGAATACATATTATTATTGAAGCTGCAGCAGGATAGAATGATGTCATAACTATTTCCTCTTTTGTTAAATTAATATAAATATGTGGATTTATATAAGTGTGGATATATAAAATTCGTTGCGCGATTTGACTCATGATTGATTCTGAATACGTATGTTATTTGCAAACAAACTTGCAAGCTGTGTCAAATCCGTTAGTCCACGCTCGATCATTTTCCCTAAATCTCTATCCATCGTATATTCCTGGCTAATAATTCAATATATATACTGATGATATATCTCATGTGTACACATTCAGAATAAAGCAGAAGAGAGAACGAAATGACAGACGGGCTTTACAATAAAGGTGTTGGGATTTTTAGGGTGTCCAACAATTTTTTTTTCAAGAAATAAATTCAATTTACTGGGAAAAAAAAATGTTTTTCATCAGAAATAAAAAGACTTTAGGGGAATTTTTCAATGGAAAAAATATTTTGATATTTAAAAATGATAAAAATTATAGATAAAAAT
>JAQQBR010000003.1:2324175-2335056 GCA_030347285.1 Microctonus hyperodae | reverse complement strand
TCATAGAAAAAAAAAAGAAACGATTGAATTAAAAATATAAATGATAACAGACCAATTTAACAACACACATCTTTTGGTATTGTATTTCAGCATCTGTTTGGAATTTTGCTCTGTATGTAAGATACAACCAAAAGGTTCATTTCGCCATTACTGCATATACATACCCATCCACATGTGTATTTATATAGACATACGTATATATACTTTAGTATATAGAGTGGAGGAGGTGGTATAGTCGCGGCTTTTCATTGAAACTTGGCATTTGCAGGCCTTTGTGGTGAGCCACGAACAAAGACCGTTAGACCACCATGGCACGGGTCCATCATCCCCGTCAAAAGCGTCCACATATCCATCTATATACGTATATATGTTCATATATATACGTGTATACTCGATACTCTTTTCTTTCTATTATAGTTTCCCCAAAATATGGAAATTTCATTTGTTTCATAAATCTCCTAAATCCTCGGCACAAATACCTATTGTAAACATTAAAAAAAATTTATTTATTTACTTATTTACTGATTCATCCATTATTATTATTATTATTAATATTTTTTTGATCAATTTTCTTCCAGTAATTCAACAGGAAAAAAATTATTAGAATAATTCTCTCAATATATTGAAACGATAAAAATAAAAGGTGAAAATAAAAAAAAAATGTTTTTTTTTTTGCACATGTATGAATGTATAGTGAATGACTATTATGGCGGAAATAAAAAAAAATTATATGTAGAAGGTATAAGTGCATATATTTATATATATGTATTGGTATATATGTGTATGAAATAAGTTTGACTTGTACGATAAAAGTGTCGTTGAGCGGTCGAGGGGAAGGGGACAGATGTCTATACTGAGGGGCAGGTGTAGGCCGACGTACGCGTGCCAACCAACCCCCCGCTGTGTTGCCATTCAAGACTATAATTTACTTGAAGAAAGACCCACCTCCCTCTCTCCATTCTGGCCCCTACTATTTTTCACTCT
Organism: Microctonus hyperodae; assembly: GCA_030347285.1. NCBI lineage: Eukaryota > Metazoa > Arthropoda > Insecta > Hymenoptera > Braconidae > Microctonus > Microctonus hyperodae. Next base: position 2,334,072 of record JAQQBR010000003.1, on the reverse strand, counting down.
TCTATCAATTTTTTCTTTCACCCTCTATAGTTTGTCGTTTGCAAAATTCAAAGTTTGAAGTTTATATGTGGATGTATAGATAATTTGTTTGTATGTTTTAGTTTGATAAAATGTATTGTTTTATATATTTAGTTCATGAAGAGAATAAAGAATAATATTCAATTATTGAATAAAAGAACAATGATAATTTATATTGAGAAATAATTTTTTAAAGAGCAGTTTTTGATATATAAAAACGAAAGATTTATTTTAAAATTCAAGCTATTTAGAATGTATTTTTTAATCATCTTTACGTGGTGATAAAGTGAGAATAAAGAATGAAATAAAAGAGGACAAAAAAGAGCGATTGAATCAAAAAAGCATCAGAGAGAAAAAAAATTTTATTAGGCCGCTAGAATCAACTTAAGCTGGATTATAGAAGCGTAATGGATTTTATCTTGTATATTGCACACTGCACTTCGCATTTTATCGCAGTACCAAGGGGGGCTATTGGCGGTGAAAAAAAAAAAAAAAAAGAGAGAAGGGAGGAGAGGGCGTTATTCTAGAAGATAAAAGCACGGATCAAATTCACCTACATGTTGTAGTTGAATATATAATACATATTATATACATATGTACTTCAAACGATTGATGTACGTTACAAACGTAAATTTTTTCCATTTGAATTTATGTTCCATTCACATTATTATAACAATAATAATTATCATCATTATTATTATGTATATATGTATATACAAATTTGTATTTGAAATTGATTGAGTGTATTCAATTTAGTAACATTTTATGGTCAATGGCGAGTTTTGTATGTATCAAATTACTTTTCATATTTCTGCGTAATATTTCCAAATTGGCTGTAAGCGAAAAAAGAAAAAATTTTTCAAGTAATTCAATATTATTTTTTTTTAAATTATTCCACTAGAAAAATTTTTCATCGCCATTACGTGAGTGTATATGAATATACTGAGTAATTCGATATTCCACTGAAAGAGAGAGAAATTTTCAACAGGACAATTAATTCAGTGAATAATCATAAAAAATATACCGAATAAAATTGAGAGAAATTGTTACAAGGATATAATGCAAAATATTTTGATTAATTTTATTCACTTACTTTATGAGCTGATGAATATTGTATTGTTATTAATTATTCCAGTGTATATTTTGAGCCACATCTTAGTATGATTATATTTTTGATTCCTGATGATTATTTCACACTGGATTGATGAAGAACATATTAATTAACGATTTTATTACGTAATAGAATACGTGAAGATCCCGCTAAAATCACTTCGCCATTTTTTTTCATCCCCTCTCTAGTTATAGAATATGGTAAAATGGAGGTAATTTTCTTTTATTGTGTGCTGTCTCTATCTGTGCAGAAGTATGCGCAGAATGATAATAATTTGAGAATACATTGATAATTTAAAAGTCGCGCCAATTAACAGAAATATGATTGGACGCTGACTATTTTAGGCGGGAAACGGAAAACGTGACTTTTGTCATTGTGATTATATGAAAGATTATTACAAAAATTCAATACTATTGTAACTGCCATGTGTGAATAAATTCCAAATCATTATATATTACTACCTATGCTTAAAATGTATTTGAAATGTACAAAAATAATTATTATCATTATATAATTATTAAGTAATCACATTTTTTTATATATTCCAGATGAAGCCTGAATTAAAACCAGGAAATTTCAAACCTTTTTATAAACATGGGAACCTGTATATAACATCCATGGCAAAATTATATTCACATTTTCTACCTTTTGCATTACATTAAAACCTCACTGGACCACCAAATTTTGAGGTTAGATTGGTATGAGAAAAGACGAATGAAACCAACTTCAGGTATGAACAAACGACTTTACTAAAATCACAAGTAAAAAAATATACAAGGTACATAACCTAACTCCAGTTTTAATATTTACAGAAACAAATAAATCCACATAACTTCATCAACTTGACTTCTATCAATATAAATAATCATGTGGGAACTTCATATAAAACGAGTGGGCATGTACTTATTTTTGTTCTCCAAATATATTTCTCCAGTTTCACCACAAATATACACGAGTGTTATTCCAACACTTTGCACATTATATATTAAATAAGTACACGTGTATGCATGTCTATTATATACATACATATATACTACTACTGCGTGTATATGTATACATATATACCAGTAGTCAAGTGGCATGAATTCCATCTCTGTCAAAGAAACGTCACCACCCCCATTTTATCCAATGCCCCAACGAAAATCCGTAGTCAACCATTGCCTCGGCCCTTTTTCTATACATACATACACACATATATATCCTTCAATGCACATATATATCAATATACACACATATATGCCTCGAGGTACCAGGCAGCAGCTCATTAAACACCCACGGCACCCCTCGAACGACCCACACACCCTGATTTAACTATTGTTTAGGGTGCGCCAGTGTTCGTATAACCCCCTCAAATATATATCCTTATATGTACATACATATATATATATGAGTGTGTGTGTTACCGACACATCACGACGAATAAACTTTGTACTGAAGGATTGGGGCAAAGGACTCAGCCATCTGTCCATATAAATACATTCATACTTTTTCGTACTTGGATATGTGTATGATTTAAAAATACGAATTGCAATGGCTCTTGTTGGTTCGTTATATTATTTTGTATATGGATGTCTGTATGTATTTTTTTTTTAGTCATGTTTGAATGTTCTGAAAGTCGTAAAAATAAATGTCAACTTATCAAGTGATGATGAAGGAATAAAATTGGTGAAAGAGGGTGTAGAAATTATTTTCAAAGATGCATTTGATACGGAAGTTGGGAAATAATATTGTGTTTTTGATTAGTATTAAGGATAAATTGTCGTTGGGAATATTTATTCAATTTTTTATCGGTTTGTGTATACAAGGGTTATTACACTTTGAGTACTACCGGAAACACGCAAAAGTTATGTGTGCGTGTTTGATTTTAAAATGCGCGTGATTGATATTGCCACCCTTGTTTTTATTATTTCACCGATTACACTGTCGTGTTTTTATACAGTCGATTTTTTTTTTAATTATATTGAGGTTGTTTATTTTTTTTTCAAGTTCAGAATGTTAAACCAGTCAAGTTAGAAATTAATGTTTTTATATTTTATAGTAAATATCCTTGATATTTATAAATATATTAAAATCCACCTACTCAATTTAAAAATCATCAAAATATTTATATGAGCTGAATATATATAAATCTATTTAGAATATTTTCTAGAACTTTTGGGATTATTATTTGAAGATTAATTTAAAATTGTAACAGAATTTTCTATGAATTGCAGGTGGTATTTTTTTTTCTCACGAATAATTTTTTTAGATGTGTCATTAGTGGGTGGAGAAATATATTTAAAAAAAAAGTTTTCACACTAATTTACAAACCCACCCACGTTTAAATGTGTCTTTGTATTATGAATGTGTCTATAATATGTATTGATGCAATATTCTTTTTGAAATAAGTCCTTGCGGGCGGCATTTTTCCTTTGATATATAGATTCTTGCCCCTAAAGCGGTAAAGATCTTAAAAGAAGGTGCGGTTTTTATCCCCTAGGATTTTCGCGCTCTTGAGTCCCATATCTCACTCAAGAATTTATTAAATCCAAAAAATGAAATTTTTTTAAATTGAAATAAATTTCTATTATTTCCCTACAATTTTTATTATGATATATACATATATACTTCTGTATATTTATGTTTATATATATATTTTCAAAAGAAAAAAACGATACAATCATCCCTTGAATTATTTCCACGATTTATCAATTTAAGCGTGAGACTTTGAGAGTGAATTTCCTTTTAATAAATATAAAAAATTACACAAAAAAATATCCAACTGACACGCGGAAGTTTCCTTTTCATTATATATAAATGTAAAATCTCTGATTCTACTTCAAAGAATTCAGCGATAAAGTATATATGTATTTTTTTTATTTTAATTAACCACGAATGAATAATATAAATAATATATAACCGGAAATCTCGACGCATGGTTTCCTGTATCCGGTAGATATAATGAAATAAATTTTTTGTTTAATGTTCGATTTGTTGATTAGAGGGTTCTTTTTATACCCCGAGTAATTTTTTTTATTGACTCTTATTTTTTTTTCAGGTTTTTCTCTCACTCATGTACTGTGTCAAGTACTGTGTAAATACCTAGAATCACACACGGACAAATGTTCAAAGAGGGATATCGAATTGATTGGATGCGCTTTCACACCCGGACCGCACTGCAGCATATATTGTAGGATGAATATCGTTCCATCATCCCAGTAGCTCGTGTAATTTCAAGGTATTTATATCCGTCATTTGATATGACTTGTAATGGAAATGTAATTTTATCATTATATCCATGAAAATAGTTTGTTAATTAAGAATAACTCATTGGAAATTGCAACTGTTTCCTCAAAGAAATTTTTCCAAAAGAAAAAAAATAAATAATATATATTAAATGATTATATTTTTATTTTAATTTTTATTTTATATTTAAATAAATTTTCATAACAATTTATTGAATTAATTTATGCGTAAATGTTGACAGTTGAATTAATTTGTATAATTTATTTTATAGATCGGAGAAATTGGCTGTAATGAAAATTGGAAAAATATTTTGAAATTGCTATTGAAGGAGATGAATAAATAAATAAATGATTGAATAAAATTCTCTGGATTATGTCGAGTATCAAATACATATCTGGGATATTTTACGGGTATGTAACAAGTTTGTATAGTAGGTGTATGTTTAATTGAACAGAATAGGGCATTTATCAACGTGGTACTTTGGCCGCGTGACCGCCACGTGCATATCACACACTTTTGGCTTACGCCTCGACGCTTTTACTCACCGCACTTAAATATATATTTATACAAAGGAGATATAGATATATAAAAATCCACCTCGTGGATTAAATAGTGATACGATATCACTTTTGTATGCTATGAGAACGCATCCCTTTTAAAGAAAATAAATAGACTATAAAATAATAATCCATTTACATATTATTATCTAAACGAGTCGCGTGTCATTTTGAGTGTATTTAAAAATGTAGAAAAAAAATTTATTATAAGGCACTTTTATCCTTCACATGTGTCGCTTGAATATAAAAATATAAAAAAAACTTTTTGAGAACAATTTCGTATTGTTAGATGATTAATAACAAAAAAGAATTTTTTTTATTCATCTGAATATTATTTTTATTTCAAATATAATTTTCTCACATTAATTTATTATTTATTCTCGAATTTCCGTCACGTCTCATCGATCAATTTATAAAATACGCATTTAGTATAATCGTCTTTGAGTAACGTTGTTTATTTATGCACGAAATTGGAAGAACTAGAGTGCACGTGACTTTAAGAGGGTTTTATGTGTGAATTTTCATACCATGAAATCGATCGTCGGCACGTGAATATAATTGCTCATGATAATATATTCTTTCTTGTATGTATATGTATATGTAACTTATTCACATATAGATATCGTGTGTAATTGAGATATCATTGATGCTTTTGAGCAAAGCCACATTTATATAACCAAAAAGTATTCGAGGGGTGAATTTCCTAATTTGCAACGCGTGTCTGACGACTCTTCTTTCTTTATCCGCAATATTATCCACGACTTTCACGCCCTCGCACGTGCCGATTATTTGTTATCCCTTGCGTATATAATAATAGTTAACAAGTTAACGCTTTGCCGTGGGACAAGTTGTAAAAAAAAATAAATAAATAGTATCTATAATTTATTAAATACATATAGAAATATAAATTAATAAATAAATAAATTTTCTTTGATTTTCCAGATTGAAATCTTTGATAATTTCAAGCTTTAATATAATTGAAATAACAAATAAATATTTATTAGTATAATTAAATATTTTTTTTCAGCTTTGCTGTAGGCAAATATATCATATACATATGTGTTTACTATTTGTTTGGTCAAATTCAGTATACGTCGAGCAAATATTTACGCGCCACGTGAATGGCCCCAGGCGTTTATTTTATTTATCTATCTGAAACCAGCTCTTAATTATACATTCACTCTTATTCATATAAATCAAATAAAAATAATCTCTATAAACATAAGTATTATAAATATATATAATTGTTAATTTAAATTAATATCACGCAATGAGATAAAATATTTAATACATGTTTATATTATGAAAAAAAAAAAGAAATTAAATTATTATTTGATTGAGAAATATTTGATAATTAAGGGCATATTAAATGTAATTTAGGATGTATGTTTATTAGTGATTTATGCATGAGATAAGATTTTTTTTTTTTATTTAGGAGAGTTATGAGGCTCACCAGGTGAGGCAATCCGAGCGAATAACACTTTTTGACGTTATACGCACGCCACGATGGTTTAATAATGCCTGCTCTCCACCCATTTTTCTTGCTCATTCGCTGACAATAAATATATACTCACTAACAATATGATCCGTTGATCAAAATCTCCCTGCATTAATTTCTGGTTACTGTAGTATTACTATTGTGCGTTTGCTTTTTCAATACCGCCAATAGCACTCGAGATATTGTTTCACTTATCTTGCAAAAAACATCAGGACAATATAAAATTATATTTATAAGAGCGGTGGGGTTGAAATGACGTATAGTAAATGGAAAAAAATTTTTTTGTATTTAAATTTGTATTCTGCATGACACTACAAGTATGAAGATATAGATAAATATGGATAGAAATATTTTTAATTAGCTATTAGAAGAAGGGACAGTGAAGAAAAGATATTGCAGAATTGATAGAAAAATAATTTTTAGTTTAATTTTATTTTTTATTCAATTATCGATAACTTTTTATAGAATAATTATATATTTTATATTTTTAAGATATCAATTTGTGCGCCGAAATCTTGTCTAATTATTTGTGTATGTATATATTTATATGCGAAAGTAATTTAGATGATACAAGCGTGAGAGAGTTTGAAAAAAATTGACTTGTAGAAAAAAAAGTAATGAAAATAATAATAAAAATTATTTTCTTTTATCTTCTAGTCGTTGCAGCAACTACAAATTTATTTCTTTGTTCTCGTGATCGAGAGAGAATAATTCAGGATGTCCCTAGAGAATTTTTCATGTATTATACACGACCCCTCGAATTTCCTTTCTCGTATGTACACATATAAATGCACGTGATCATTATCTCTTTAGCGATGTAAGACCAATGAGACAACGAGAAATTTATATCAAAGCCAAGTACGTAAAAATGAATCATTTGTTCATTCGAATTTTCTTCAAATTCATGTGACAGTAAAGATAAAAAAAAATTCGATTAGAAATAAGTTTGAATAAGTTTAATTATTATATATTAATCTTAATTTGTTTTATAATATTTTTTCTTTTGTTTAGGTATATAAATTGTATTATTTGGACCAAAGAGATGTATCAAATCTTGTCTAACTCAAGGACTTCCAGCCGGTTAAACTAGTATATAGGGTGTATACAGTATATACAGATGCAGTATATTTTAGACCCCACATTCTGCACATCATCAGTATCGTCCGAGCATACATGCCTCATCATTGCAAAAGGTACTTGAAAATTAAGTGGACCATCGCATTTGCAAAGTGAAACAGTTGCTTTATGTGTATGAAATGCTTTACGATTAAAATAATATACAAGGATAACAACAAAAAAAATAAAACTAATGTAGACACGCGCCAGTGGCTTCTTTTCATTCAACGACAGAGGGTCGAATAGATGAGTACAAAAAAAAAGAAGAGCAGGAACAAAAAAATAAAAGGAAAACATAAACAAATGTTTTGTTTAGATTGAAGAGAAATAATGAAAAAAAAATTTCCTCTATCCATTTCAAATATATTTTATTTTTATTATTTATTGATTTAGCTTTTTCATTTTTTATATGAACTTTTGAAGTAATGTGCGAGCTAGGAAAAAATTTTCACCCTCTCATTCAACCCCACTGGGGATGAAAATTCGTCATTTCTCAATGTGTATATATTGTTCAACGATATTTCGGAAATTCCCTAGAGATGAAAAAAAAAATAAATAAATTCTGTTGATTCTCGCAAAAAAGAATATATGTTTTTGGATCACCAGTAAAAATGTATCAACTTACTCACCCCTGTACGTATAACTCTGCTCGATTTATCTCCCTTTTGGTGACACTGCACATTTTATTCTTTTTTTTTTATCTATTCGCTACCTGCCCCCGACTTTGTGTCCCCCAAAACGTCTTTCCGGACGAACGCCCATGTTGAATAGAATTTGGGCAATATATATACACAGAAAATGAAATGGAATAGGGCTCAAGAGGTGAATGGTGGGGTGTAAGAGGGTGCATCAACGTAATCCTGTTCCTTCATGATGATGAACTCGAACGCGCTGGTTGTGCTAACGAGTTGCTAATGCGATCGTTGATAAATTTCATTTACCAATCGATTTTATGCATCAATTATTTCATATATGAAAGTGTAATACATTTTCATTTATATTTGTGCTGTAGGATTTCATAAAATACTTTAAATAATTCTAAGATTGAGTAAAACTTCATGAAAAAAAAGAACAAATATAAATTAAGTGAAGATAATTTTTATTTCTTGACAAATAATAAATTCAGAAAAATTATTATTGATTGATTGATATTTATTAATTTATTTATTTTATGTCTAAGTAAAAATTTCGTGGAAAAATAGCAGTGCAATTGAATAAACAAATATAAAATACTAAATTATAAAAGCAAATATATTAAATTATAATTCTCATTGGACCAACTGGCATTCAATTGTCAACTGAACTGTAAATAATTACAATCTCTACAATGAAATTTCTGAAAGACTGCACTTTGAATATTATGCTAATCGAATTGAATATTAATCGACTCTTTAATTAATACACAAGACATGATAATACATACATAAATAATAAACACTCGAAATTCTAATCAATCAATTTTAATTACATTATCAAATTAAAATATTCATATATTCCCTAATACATAAAATTTCTTTTCATTTTTTTTTTATTTGTTCAATCGGTGTTAAAGAAAATAAATTTACAAACCACCATGAAAATTTTTACTGATCACGTGCCCTTTCATCCCCATTTGTAGAATGAACAAAAAAATAAATAAAAAACCCCAACCGATATTCCGTCATGGTGTTTCAAGGGATTACACGTCGATTACAAGGATTAATTTTAAACTCTCATCTTTCTCAATGCCATGACCCTTCTTCCTCACTATCCTGTACATAAATATATATACTAAAGTACCAGAGCTCGCGCATTGCAGTCATCAGCAACCCTCTCCTTACTGCTGGTTACTCCATGGTTTTACAATCATTCATCTGTGCTGTGACACGCAGAAGGGGTTGGCCTTTGCCATTTCAAAGAGCAGATTAAAAGCAACGGGACACACATCTTTCTACGATAAAAAATAACGCAGACATATATATATATTTGATTGATACCACTGATATTCATCTATAAAAACCTACACACCTATTGACCGAAATCAAAAAAAAATTTATAAATGTACACAATTGAATTTTCATCTCTTTCAGACTATTGACTTTAATTTTTATCCCTTTCCATGTCAAATTTTTGCATTATATAAATTCACTCATATTCATTCTATAAACTCAAAGGAAAAATAATTTTAAATAACCCTTAAGAGGAAAAAAAAATTTATTAAATTATGCGAACGAAAAAAAATTCTTTGAATGTGAAAAAAAAATTTTTCTTCATATTAATTTCATGTTAAAAAAAAATATTAGAAAAAATTGCAAATGCGTATACCAATAGTAAATGTACCCCTAGAAATATATGTATATACTTGATAAAAACCCGCAAGTTCTACGACCCCT
>JAQQBR010000003.1:2308298-2324075 GCA_030347285.1 Microctonus hyperodae | reverse complement strand
TATTGTATATTTATATTTTAAAAATAACATTAAGAAAAAAATATTTTATTTATTTAAAAATAAAATAATTTATAGAGATAGAAGTAATTAATGAAGCTTGTAATTTGACACTCACTCGAGGGTGAATTGTTTGATTTTATTAAAAATAGTTATCAGAACAATATATGTATATATATACAGTGAGAAGCATCAAATATACAATATGCAAATTTGATCGGATACGGTTTTATATAGATTTGCCTTGGGCTCTTGTCAACATTCTCTCCCTTATATGTATGTGTATACATACTTCTTTATCCATATTATGTATACATATGTGTATATAGTTTATGTATATACATGCGTCAAAAATGAGAGACGTTTGATGACAATAGATGACTCGCGTGTACGTATTTATAACTATGACAATGGAAAATAATAAACCGTGATAAATAGCCGAGCAAATAGACCCCGACAATTTAGTTCCAGGTGTGCATGCACGCGTGATCTCACTAGCGACTCTGCACATCGAGAAATAATAATAAAAAGACAGTAGTATATATTTACTTTCCAGTGATATTTTACATTGAACAAATAATAACCGTGGTTTATGTCAATACAAGCCACATGAAGAAATTAATTCATAATATATAACAGACAGGAGAAAAAAAAAGGGGTTTTAATTTTTCCCATCACTCGTTTATGTAGATTATATATTACACATAAACATGTATATTTATTTATGTATTTATATTTGATAATATTTGATAACGACATTTATTTACGAGTACTGAACAAATTTATATTTATATAGTATTTTATTTATTGTGTGGATTCAATTATTTTTTTAACTCTGTGCAAAAATGATTTCATTATAACACTCTTAAAAAATCATCAAGAGCGTTGTAATTAAATTTATATTTATTTAATATTTTTTAATGTTAAAAAGTATGAAAATAAATATTTTGGTTTATGATTTTTATTTATCTGTTTCAATTTCATGCTATTATTTTTATTGTGGTTAGTGTTTAATTTTTTTATTACGATTATTTACAGCGAGAAGAATACAAAAAAATCCATGAGGCGTCGAAGAGTCCAGACCGATCAAATATCGTTGATAAAATGTTTAATTACACGCGCGCACGCGCGCGGGTCAATAGTCACTCAGTAGACGTGGACAAAATGTTGCTGGGGCGACGATGAACACCAAGCGCTGCTGCAAGTACATATAATTCCTCTTTACTTCTCCGATGTTATGTCTCAAACGTCAAACGACTTCACTACTACTACTACTACTACTGCTGTTGCTGCTACTACTACATCAACAAAAACGTATAATGTTGCTATTCTTGTGTAAATCGAACGCGCCGACAGTCAACGCTGACTTCTCCAACCGTGAGAGGAGTTCTTGACAGTCTGTTGAACACACTGGACCTCATCATTATAAGTAGAGTACTAGTCTTGTGTCAAAGAGCAAGGTGTTTATGTTGAAAAAAATATTTTAATATATTTTTCATTATTCACAAACAGGTAAATTTAATTATTTTGAAATTCAATGTTTATTATTGCTGTTTAAATTATTTTTAAATTGTTTTGTAGGTTTGAGATATAATTAATTATTGAGATGTTGAGATTTTTCATGAGGGAATAAATTATTTGTCGTTGAAATTATATCGTTGATGATCAAATTGAATTAAGTTTCACATTTCATTTGTGCAAATTAACTGACTAGAAAAATATATAATTTTATATACATGTGTATATGTATGTGGATATATAAATTATAGTTAAGTGCTCAAGAGTTTGACTTTTATAGACAAGAATTGAGTTCAGTAACCTTTGGATTTATATCTTATTTTTAATGTTTTGAAATAAATTAAAAGCGTTTATTTAATAATGAAATAAATCATTCAGTTTTTATGATTTATTTATTTTTCTTTTTTAGTGTTTTACATTTTTTAGTAAATATGCTGCAAGATATTATTAATTACTCGTTTTTTAATTGACGGAGAAATTAATTGTTTGATTAAAATTCACTGAGTAAAGTTAATTTATTTGTTTATATTTTCCCAAGAAATCAAGTCGAATATTTTGAAATTAATAATTACATATTAATTATAGTGCAAGTGTGTATCATCCCTTGATTATTTTACACGTGTTGTCGATTAAATATTGTAGATATGTAAGTAATTCACGTACGTCATGAACAATTTGTACTATCAGATATATTAATGTGATCAGAGAGATACATATTGAAGTACACTCACGCGAAAATTAAATGTAATATATATTCATAATATGAAAGAAGAAGTGAAGGTAAAATGTACAATTGCTATTATCAATATATGTATATGTGCACATGCATTATGTATATATGTGCGTGTGTATATGTGATGTGGCTATATTAATCAATCACAGTGCATTTAAGAAATAAAATAAGAGAATTATATAAAACATAATTGTGAATAAATTAATCTGGAAATAATCTTTAAATTTTTTCAGGTGCTGTTTTCTTCATCATTGGAGAAGGTTAATTGTAATAAATATCAGAAATGTGTGACAAATTTCGTGATAAAGATAGTGAAATAATCCAGAAGGAAATAAAAATTTGGAAAAATTATTTACCATCACGAACGAAATTTAAAAATGATTTTGAACGAGTTTTTGGATTTTCTTTGAATGAATTATTAAATTTTGAAGCTTTTGTCAAGCTTTTATATCGACCGACGGATCCAGCGAGTCTTGGAGTATGTCGAGCACTCTTTGGTATGTCAATATGATTGTGATGAAGTATATTTTTGATTGATAATTTAAGCATAACAAATTATTTCAGGATTTTGTATGGTATTGGATGTTGTTGAGGAACGAGGATTATCTGACATTGATTTAAAATGGGGTGATTCTTATGATTGTCATTTCCCCCTGATACATGGAATGAAGCCACTCAGTTTGCCATGGATGACAATCGTTTATGTATTAATGTGGACAGGAGCATTTGGAATAATGTTTGGTCTGTGCTTTAAACTCGCTTGTGCCTGTTTTGTAATTCCATATTGGTATATTTTTTTATTAGACAAGAGTTTTTGGAATAATCACACGTATCTATATGGAATAACTGCAATTTTATTTTGGTCTACGAATGCAAATCGATATTGCGCTATTGATGAAAAATTATCAAATAAAAAAAATAATTCAGTTCCATTATGGAATTATTTTATTATAAAATTTCAATTTTTCACACTTTATTTTATAGCTGGATTAAAAAAATTCAGTAGAGAATGGCTTGAGGGTTATTCAATGAATAATTTATCAGATCATTGGGTATTTGATCCACTGAAAATATTTTTAACAACTGAACAAACAGATTTTTTTATTGTCCATTGGTTTGGCTTTTTATTTGATCTCACAATTGGCTTCTGGATGTTATTTGACAAAACAAGAATTCCGGCAATGATCTTTTGTACGGCCTTTCACCTAATGAACTCAAGACTATTCAACATTGGAATGTTCCCTTATGTTTGTCTCGTGACGATGCCATTATTTTGTCATGTTGATTGGCCAAAAAAATTAATTAAAAATTATCGCCTACTCAATAGTAAATGGAAAAAAGATATCACTGAACGGATTGACCCGACACTCAATAGAGATAACACAAAAGATCAATCAGCCAAAGTAAAAACAACTCGAGTATCATTTGAAAAAAATTTAAAAAAAAAAATATCTAAAGAAATTTCTAAATCACCGACAAAAAAACAAAAATTCGTAGTGTTATCATTAATGTTCCACATTACTCTGCAATTTTTTTTACCTTACTCTCATTTCATAACAACAGGCTACAATAATTGGGTGCAAGGTCTCTATGGTTATTCATGGGACATGATGGTGCATTCGTGGGATACAATATTGATTGTCATCAAAGTTCATGATAATATTAACAATCAGGATCACTATATTGATCCATATGAATGGGTACAGAATGATCGATGGTCAAAGCATGGTGACATGATGATACAGCGTGCTCAATGTCTCAAAGATAATCTTCTACGAAGAAAAGAACAGGTTTCAATGTCATCTAAAAATTTTAATGAAATCGAACAATGGTCAAAACTCTCATCGAATTTAAGTATTTATATTGATGTACGTTGTTCTCTAAATGGCCGATTTCAACAGCGTGTATTTAATCCAGATATTGACATGCTAACTGTCGAATGGCATCCATTTAAACCCGTCAGTTTTCTTATACCACTTCTGACGCAATTTAATTCTTATAGAGATAAAATGAATGAAATAACTAAACATGTTTATACATGGTCTAATAATACTGATGTATTTTTCGTTGCTGATTATCCGGGAATGCAATTAGATAATTATTTTAGTGATGATTTTTCTAATGTGTCATTGACAGTATTAGAAGGTGAAGTGACTTATTCAGAGGATGATTGGATGAATGAAGTAACTGTGATGAAAGATCATAGTGTGTATGTACCAACTGGAAAATTGCATCAAGTAAAAACTACCAGTTTGCATCCATCATGCTATATGTATTCATATACAAATCGAACGAGAGAATATTTGGAAACAAATGGGTGAGTGTACTTATTTATAAAAATATTCGTTTACAAATATATGAAATAATTATAAAAGATTCAGTATTTTGTGTATTACTTTGATGGGTTTTAGAATTCTTCATCCACCGAGGAAAAGAAGACCAGGATTTCCGATTTTTAAAGAATTAAAGCGTCGAATAAATGCATGGTGGCGTGCACTTGGTCATGTTGCCAATGCGTTCTTTCATCTTGTTTATGATGTGCCAATGACTCGACGTGTATCTCGCACGCACAATTATCCGAAAGTTTATTGAGATATTTTATGATGTTATGTGAAGATCCCTTTTGTTTTTTTTATTATCAACGTTACAGTATTGCCTGATTATTGTGAGATTATATTAATAGCCTCAAAGTTTATATGAAGAAAAAAAAGATATAATGCGATGTTTGTCCAAAGATATAATTAGTGTTGTGATTAGTTTTTTTTTAATTTATATTTAGATTTTATAATCTAAGTTAAAACTCATCACGACGGATTAGAGGGATGTTGATACAATATGCATATATGTATATGTGTAATTATATTTTTTTATGCCAATAATATATGAAAAAAACAGATAAAATATGGTCCAACAAAAATTTGTATTTTATATATGTGAATATGTATAGCAAATTGTTTCATAATTATCAATATTATACGTAAATGAAGAAATATATTCATGTATTCACATCGGATGTGCATTTTAGAAATACTTTGAGATTATATTAAGTACATTGAAAATAATAATAAATTGTATTTACCATTTGGAAAATGAAGAATATTTTTATGTAAAATATATTTATTGAATTTCTCCATTCCTCTGCATCTTTATTTTATATAATTATTATTTATTCATTTAATTACACACAATAGTAGAAAATATTAAAATAACGTTTTAAGATATTAGTTTTAATTTATTATTGAATTCATTCGAGACTTCAAAAATAAGTTATAAAATATATTAATAATTTTACGACATTTTACGAATTTTTTTTGTTTGTTTCAAATATTTCAAATGCATTTGTTATAAGAAATCAGTAAATATAAGTCGGTAAGTTAATTTTACATTGATTGCTGGCGAAATTAGACAAAACACAGTTATTCTCAGAGCATTCAAAGTTAATTAATTGTTACACAATATTTAATAATGAAATGCACTCACATTACTAATACCCGCGAACAAGTTTCATTATTTGAATACCTAACCTCCAAGTTCATTTCACAAGTGCGCATGCACCTTTTTTCAATCGATAAAAAAGTGTCCTGCATTGTTAATTATCGATAAAGAGATAAAGTGTATATTTACATGAATAAATTTATTTTGAGGTTATGGTCATTTCCACGCGGTCAAACTTGAGCTTAAATAATTTGCTTTAATTAGTTCAGTTTCAAGATTTAATTGGAAAACTCTTCTGTTAATCAGAAATATATTGTTGTAAGTATTAAAGAAAGATTATAATAATTATGTATAAATTTTGTTTGTATTATAAACAATACTTTGATTTATATATTTAGTAATTCTAGAATATGACGAGATTTGCTCGTGCCAAAGGTTCCAAGGCTTCGAATGAACGCCATCCTGAGGAACCTACACCATGGCATGTAATGAAACAAGAAATAGAACTTGCTGCTGCTTCAAAAAAAGATAATACTGAGCAAAAAACTAAATCAGCTAAGGAATTGTTGAAAGAAAAAGATGATCCATATTATACCACAACGACAGGTAATATAAATACAGATTGGGCGGAATTCGAAGCAGGAAATGAAGGAAAATCAATTAAAGAAAAGGTTGGAGAGCATTCGAAAGATACACCGATGAAAAAAGAGAAGAAGAAAAGACAATCAATCATCACTGGTGAAGAAAAGGAGAATGATGACAGTGGCTCATCGGGAAAAACTGAAAATACACCGATACTACGTGAGAAAGCACGTAAAAGAAAATCAACAGATACTATTTCTAACAAGCAATGTAATGACAAAGTCGATACAACTGCTGAAATTGTAGAATCGAATATTTCTGTAGTAAAAAAGAAGAAAAAAGATAAGAAGAATAAAACTTCACCGTGTAAAATACCGGAAGTTTCTAATTCAGAAAATCCAACTGCGAGTAATGTTGAGACTCCAGAGATCAGTGATAGCAAAGAACATGGCAAAGAAACTTCAGTAAAATTAAGTAAACGACAAAAACGCAATCGAAAAAATAAAATGAAATCATCAAACGACGCTGAAGTTACTGAAGATAAAGCAGAGGATAAAAATACACAATGTACATTTAATACTGATGGAAATGAATGGAGCAATGATATTAAATTTGGTAGTAAAAATAATGTTGATCAAAAAAATGATTCAATGAATTCTAATCGAAATAGTAATCAATCTGAAGATAAAAATCATCCAAATAATCCACGCATGAATAATTTCAATAAATTTGATAATAAATTTAACAATAAAACAAATGGAAAAAAAAGAAAACCACCGAAAATTCGTGATGATAAAGAGCACAAGAGACGAAAACCAAATCCAGGTATATCTAAAGTTATAATAAATGGAATGGAAGTAGAAATTGTTATGTACGATGGATTTCCAATAAAAAAAGATGATGCAGAACGTTTAAAAGATTTGCGTCAACAAATGGTAATGAAGGGTATACCAAAATCGGAAATAGATGCAGCAATGAAATTGGAAAGACGAAAAGCAGAGAAAGCATTAACTCGTATTAAAAAACACGTTTGCTTCCATTGTCGTAAGGCAGGACACAATTTGTCAGATTGCCCAGATTTAGGTAAAGAAGAATCGGCAACAGGAATTTGCTTTAAATGTGGATCAACTGAACATACTCATTTTGAATGTAAAGTTAATAAAAAAGCCGAATTTCGTTTTGCATCTTGTTTCATCTGTCGGGAACAAGGACACATTGCCAAACAGTGTCCGGACAATCCAAAAGGACTTTATCCAGATGGCGGCTCGTGTAATGTATGTGGTGATGTAACACATTTGAAGAAAGATTGTCCAGAATTAACAGTGAAAAAAGAGCAAAATACCTTGACTGTTAGTACTATCGCTGAAAATCAATTAGAATCTTTAGATGATGATAAAACAAAAAAATCTGATAATCATCAGGTAACAAAGAGTAAAATTGTGAAATTTTAATCGAAAATAAAATATTTGTCTGTAATAAATTGTAATTTATATGAATATAATGATTTTTATTGATAATTACATATGTTTGATACTGTAAACCTCATGAAACATTAATATTTATGAATATTTAAAACATGCGTGACAATTGTACATTATAACTTAAAAACTGATATACTTATGTACACAAATGTTATTTTATATTTATTATTAATTTTTATTTCATCCGACTTATTGAAGAGTATCGATGCCGTTAATTATATTATTATGATTATTTGTTTTTCTATTGATTAATTTTTTTTATGCTCGACATGAGCTATCGAATAATGTAATTGTTCAATAAACAAGCACAGAATTTTTATATCATCAATATGCGAAGTATCGAATTTTTAAAACACAAAAACTTACAATGTAAGACATGACTTTACAGTATAAAACAATAAACTATAATGAATTGTATTTTTTTTTTATCATTCATACAAATTCATCATTATTGAAGAAAGAAAATTTTTTTAATTTGTTTTAAAACTAATTTTTTTACTATTATGTATTTTTTCTATATGTTTGATACTCTGAAAAATAATTATTTTAATTTTTAATGCCAACGGTGGCAACAGCATAAAACAATTCATTTCTAATTTTTCGTCACAATTCAAACTTCGTTATTTTACTCCATTGTGTTCATATATTTTCATATCAACTACAACATTATTGTTTCACTTTTTTTTATTTTTTTTTTTACAATTCTTAAATTAATCATTCTATTTATTCCCTTCATTCCCAATTATTTTATATATGTCAATTATCATACATAGTTAATTTTTTTTAGCAATTTAATAAAGTTTTTTAACATATATAAATACTAGTTGAAGATTCATTATATTGAACGTTGAATGCATTCAACAAATTATTAATAATTACGAAAATAAAGATAAACCAAATTGGTCAGATGGTTTATCATTCAATTTCAACGTTAAAAATATTGAAGTAGGTGACTCAAATAATTTTTTTTCTTCATGAATATGTGTATATATATATGTATGTATTTATATATAATTATGATGTATATAAAATGAAAATGGAATATGCATAAAAAATTAATCGAATTGAAATTCGTTTGTAATATCAAATACATTGCATATAACTTTATATTTCATTTGACGAATTAAAATTGATGGAATATTTTTTCGTACTTTTTGCTTATTTTTTCATTACAAAACGTAAATTTTTCCATTCAACCTCAGAAATGACAAAAATATATAATGAATTGCACTGATAAATCGAGATGTTATTGAATAACTTTTATTACATTTTTATGAATATTTTCAAGTCATATTTCCTAACAAAAGTTTGTGATACTCTCGCGTATGTCATAACTAAATTCCATTTTCAAATTAATTTGTTTTATTTTATTTATAAACTGTACAAACAATCTACGACATTATGATCGTAAACCGAATTACAAATTTTAGCATATAACTTTTTTATTCGTTCTTTTTGACAAAACAAAATGCTTACCGTATTATTGGAAGCAATTTATTTACAACGATTGTTAAGTTGTAGTTGCTTCGGCTTTATGAGCAGATTCAATTATTTCTTTTAAACATCTACCGAACTCTTCTATTATCAATCGTTGTGATGTTTCCTCATCGTAAACATTACGATCAGCTTCTTCAGCCTGTGCCATCAAACACTGACACGTTATTTCCACAACTTTATCAGTTAAAAAGTTGAATGGTTGTCTGTTAAAATAAAAAGTAATAAAAAAAAAAAACAAAAATGATCATTATTTATCTTTGAAGATTTATAATTATAGTGAATTAAAAAATAGCAGTTTATGATATTAATAATTACCTAGGACCAGTATTTGATGCTGCTGGGATTCTAAATGCCATTTCGGCTAATTGCTGAATTTTTGCTTTGTTCAATGACAATTGAGTTGTCCGTACTTCAGCCGCATCAGCCAAATCTTTCAATGATTTTTTCTCCAATGCCGGTTCTTCTACATTTCTGCAACCTATGCATTTACAATTGCCCGAGCACGGAATTTTAGCCTGTAACATGATGAAAAAATAATTTATATAATATATCTAAATCCGTAAGATAATTGAGTAAAGTCAATTGTAAGAATAAAAAAATTTTTTTCTATTTATTCTTTTAATTTTCATACCTCATAGCACTCGCAGTAATTTTTCAAACAACCACTACGTTTGCAATTGCAGCCTTTATTATGTCTTCTAATATCATCGCCTGTTTCACGACCTTTACCAATTTTCGGACGAAACGCATTGGGATTACGTTCCAAACACGACTTAATGGCGCGTTGTCTCTCTTCCTCATTCCCAAGATTATTAGAACAGTTGTTGCAATTGCACATATGGCAAAATTCACCATTAGCAAAGCAATCACAGTATCTGAGAACAAACATATTTATGTGTTAAGCACAATTAGAAGAAAAAAAAATATTGTTTTTTAATCAGTGGAGGATAAATCAGAGACAAAATGTACGTCTGGAAAAAATTCAATAAGTGCCCGCGATATCAATGTGTTCTTAATGAAATGCTCTAGAAACTCATGAGACTGTCTTCTTTTTGCTAATGGAATCACACAATAAAAGAAGGACGCCCAAGAGCTCTTTCAACGCCTCCTACAATTTATTTTCATGTATAAACAATTGACATCCTAAAAAAAAAACTATTCGGAAATCGAACGATTAGAAAATTAAGAAAATAATAACGAATTTTTTCTCAACTTACAATTTTAAGCACTGTGATTTTGTACAATTACATGGTTTCCTTGGTCTAATGCCATTGGGTTCAACATTTGAGCTTTGTGATTTTGATAGTTTTGGCGTTTCCGTGATTGCAAGAGCAGACAAATTGGCAGTTGAAGTTTGTAATGATTGTGAACCCAGAACACTTGGTGTTGACGGTGAAGATTTTGATTTTGGTTCATCAGAACTTTTTTGCTGTTGCTGTTGATGATGTTGTTGCTGTTGAATATATTGCGCAGGTAAAACAACAATATTTCCAACATTAGAATTGGTCGATATAACAGCTTGACCGGAGGCTAATTGACTCAATGCCGATGCAGGAATTGTCACAGCACTTTTTGATTGATTCGGATTCGCAGGAATCAATAATCTCTGACTACCGCCAACGTTCATAGTGGTTTTAGGCGCAACAGTTCGTAGTGGTTGATTGCTAGTATTCAACGGTACAACTTTAACAATCTGCTGTTGACCGCCAATTTTTTGTGCAACACCTACAGTCTGCAATGACGTTGTTACTTTTGGTTTACCAACTGTAACAACATTAGTTGTGCCTGAAGATGGTGTACTAACTAATCGTACATATTGCACTTGTCTACCAGGCATTTGTATTTGATGAACTTGATTTGATCCAACAATATTTTGGTTTGCCGGTATCCTTATTATTTGTCCACTACCTAAGACAGTACCGGATTTCAATGCACTTTGACGAATAATAACTTTTTGCGGATTTTGTTGTGGTGTCGTTTTTACGGCATTCGAAAATGTTGATATTTGCGAATTGGCCACAGCTGCAGGTCTCACTTGTGTTGTAGTTGTAGGTGCTGGGAGAATTTTCGCTGGTGATTTTACAGTGGTTGTAGGAATTAATGTTAATCTTGGTGGATGCGATGCCGTTGATTGAATCAATTTATTCACTATTATTCCTTGTTGTTTTTGCGGCGTTGATGGTAAAATATGCTGCACTTTTCCTGGTGTTATTAATCCTAATTGTTGCGCTTGTGCAAAAGTAATTGTCTTCGTTGAACTTGTGACAGGTGGAGTTGTCGAGCTACTTGTAATAAATTTAATTGTTTGCGTTTGTGGATTATCTTTTGTTGCAGCAATTAAAACCTCCTGTCCTTGCTGCGCCTGATTTCCACCGGTCAATATCATTTTAGTGAACACATTACGATTTTGCTGATTTGTTTGAGCTGGTCGTTTCATTGATGATTGCACTGTTTTTGCTGATTGAACATTGCTCAATGTGATATTACTTGATTGACTTGTTGCTACATGAGGTTTGCCTGGTTGAGCAGATCTCAAATGAACAATATTCCCCTCAGCTGATTTTGCTGTGATAAGAGATTGTGCAATTGATTGCAATTGGCCTGCTGATGCTGTTGCTGGATGAGATATTTTTAATATTTGACTCGTTCCTTGTCCGCCAGCTGGTGAAACAATCATGAGAGACTGGCTTTGGGCTGGCTGAACAGTATTTGGTTTCACCTGATAAAAAAGTACACAATAAATTAATCATTCAAATTAAAATGTCATGACTATTTTAAATGCTAATCAAAATAATTAAATTACCTGAACTGCTGATATTGGAACTCTTTGTAATGTTGGCTTTGTTTGAAAAACAATATTTTGATTGGCATGATTGGCCGTAGTGTATATAATTTCTTCATTTTGCACTACCTCTGATACATCAGTCATTTCAACATCTTGATTTGTGTTTTCCTCAGTCTCCTCAATCGTCTCCTCCAACAGAATACTTTCTTCTTCTGTTGTCGTCACCTCTTCTGCATTCATACACTCTAATTCAGCTTCAATACTCGCAAATGCTTCATAATCACTTGATGAATATTGCTCCGAACTGTGTGACAAACTCAGTGTATTAATATCACCATCTGCAATGTTGATTGGTTCAGCAAGTGCTCCTGTTTCTGATGTTTTATTAGTAGCCATCGTTGATGGACTTGTTTTGTCTGTAATTAAATCAACAATGATAAAAACCAATCAAATAATAAATGCATTTTTTTATTTATTATATGTTGTTAAAATGTCGACAATGGTGAAATGAGGTTAAATTGTTAAAATTTATGTTCGTGTTTGTTGATGGTTAATAATGTTCCAACAAAACATTATTTCAATTTAGCTATTGATAATTAATCGGATTATATTCGTTTATAATATCCATACAGGATTGTAATGAAGTCATTCATTGGGCCTAAATTTAAAAATTCAAAAATTCAAAAAACAAATGACCAATGCAAACATGGCGACACGACAAATTGCACAATTACAATTCAAAATTATTTAATTGCACTTGAATATTAACAAAACATAAATATAACATTGTTGTAACGTGAAAATTCGAACAATTGTGGAAAATTCGAAGCATAACACAACTGAGGGGGGGACATTAGCGCCATTTATTGCTCGAACGCGCCATTTTCCATACACCAAAATTGGAGCAAGTATTTTAACGATATTGGATGAGGATATGTAACAATATTATTTAGAATAGTGAAAAGCAATGAGGTATGCATATTACGCAATCAAGATAAACAATTTTCACCAGTTAATTGTGGTACAATCACGATTCTTCAAACTTAACCTACAATTCAGCTGTTCGTATCGAGTGTTGACTAGTCGGAGGGGGGGCGTGCCTCGTCAATGAATTATTCAATTAATTTCAATCACTGAATTATTATTAAAAATAGCACCGTAATCATTATAGTACAATATGAATTATTCAAATGATAATATTATGTTAATCGAATATACCTACTGGAAGCCTTGATATCTCGAATTTGTTCAAAATCACGCGCCCACCATTGCTGTCCCACAATGCAATGTTCGCCGCTGTGTATAAACAGACGCAAAGGTCGATTATAATTGTGAATTTACAACTATAAAAGTGTTCAAAGCGTTCAATCAAACTATAAGAACAATTTTAACAATTCAACAATTATGAACAACTTATTTTTACAATTTTTTATATTATTTATAAATGTATACAAGCTTATTTTTTCGCGCACTTTGCAAATTTCGATTTCGCCATATTTTGCCCGTCCGCGGCTAAAAACACGTCAGCCTATTACCGCCCTCTTCGACCAATCAAATAATAATACATCGAATTATTACGAGGCAAGCGATATAATTATATATGTAGCAATTAGAAACAAAAAAATAATAAAGTTCATTTACCTTAAAAGGATAAATAAGGTTATGTCACGTTGATTATTGAATATTTCACATATGTTTATTCTTATAAAACTTCGATTTAGAGATGATGATTAGATACGATATTATCGCGCGGGAAACGGAAAACAATGAAATTTATCCAAAATATCGAAAATGGCTACACAAGCGCCATCTACTTCCACTTGATATTAATAAGGAAAAAATATTCAAGAGGATATAATTACATATTTCCTCCTTGATGATAAATAACGAGCATTATGTGTACTTTATAATATTTATTATTATATTCATAATATTATTTATAATTTCATATTTATATTTTATTTTAATTTTATTTCATTCAAATTAAAAAATCATTTGTAATTGTCTAATTTTTTTAAATGGCTACCATTATTGTCATTATTATTGTATCACTTCCGTAATGTCCCTAAAAACATCGGCCACGATTTTGAAATAAGAAAAATAAAGTTCTTTTGAAAAAACATTCGTTTAATGACGACTCTAAATCAAACTGAATCTGAAATACTCTATATTCTATGGTTAATGTATAATAAAAGTCATATCACAAAATAAATTTCAGTTATTTATAAAACAATGGCGGTGACTGTTGCTGTTGTTCGTCAACAACTTGCAAGTTTAGCACATTTTGGAGGTTCACACAAAGATCAAGTCGAAAGGTATATTAAATTTATTTCTAATATATTTTCCATTTATATTAACACATTTTTTAATGGCTAATTACAGATATCGAACAATTTTAGACGATATTCTTTCGTCTTCCGGCGAAGAGCTCGTCGATAACTTGAAAATTTTTATTGAAGCAAGTAAGTTAAATGAATTATTTTATAATTAATAACCAATAAATATTTGTTCATTGCTAAATATATTCATGCATTAAATCATTACAATATTAATTAATTCACAGTTGTCAATGAAAATGTAACTTTGGTAATATCCAGACAAGTTCTCACTGATGTTAGTAGTCGATTATTGCTTTTACCAGATGAAATATCGAAGGCTGTATCACACTACACATTAGATAAGGTAAAAAAATTCGTTTAAATAAAGTAAAAAATTATTGACAAAACAACAGAACAAGTTATCACATTTTTTCATTCAATTATCAGGTCCAACCTAGGGTAATTTCATTTGAAGAACAAGTTGCTAGTATTAGACAACATCTAGCTGATATATACGAAAGAAATCAAAATTGGAGAGAAGCTGCTAATGTTCTTGTTGGAATTCCATTGGAGACAGGACAAAAGTAAATTACGATTTATGTTTATATTCATACATAACCTCAAAATAAATTAATATTGAAATTTTGTAATTTAATAAAATTATTTCAGGCAATATACAGTGGATTATAAGCTTGAAACTTATTTAAAAATCGCAAGATTATATTTAGAGGATGATGATCCAGTTCAGGCAGAAGCTTTTATTAACAGAGCATCATTACTTCAAGCTGAATCAAAGAATGAACAATTGCAAATTTATTACAAAGTTTGTTATGCTCGTGTACTTGATTATCGACGAAAATTCATTGAAGCAGCTCAAAGATACAATGAATTGTCTTATAGATCTATAATTCATGAAGATGAACGTATGACAGCTTTAAGAAATGCGTTAATTTGTACTATTCTTGCATCAGCAGGTATGAAATTAAATAAATTTCATGTTTTTGTATGAATAATATTTCTAAGTGTTGTATTTATATTATAGGTCAACAAAGAAGTCGTATGCTGGCAACTTTATTTAAAGATGAACGATGCCAACAACTACCAGCCTATTCAATTTTGGAAAAAATGTATCTTGATCGGATTATTCGTCGTTCAGAGTTACAAGACTTCGAAGCACTATTACAACCACATCAGAAAGCATGCACTATCGATGGATTAGGTTCAACAATTCTTGATCGCGCTGTTATTGAACACAATTTATTGTCAGCAAGTAAATTGTATAACAATATTACATTTGATGAACTTGGTGCATTATTGGAAATTCCACCGAGTAAAGGTGAAAAAATTGCCAGTCAAATGATCACAGAAGGACGTATGAATGGATATATTGATCAAATTGATTCTATTGTGCACTTTGAGAGTAAGTATATG
>JAQQBR010000003.1:2271903-2304502 GCA_030347285.1 Microctonus hyperodae | reverse complement strand
CAAACACTTTGTACAAAATGCCAATGGCCGGTATGCAATGAAGAATGCGCTAATGCAGCACAACATTGTGATTATGAATGTCCAGTTTTTGCTGGGGTTGGTGAAAAATTTAATGTCAACGCTGCATTGGAATCTGAAAATATCAATGGAATACCTCAACTTGATTGTGTGACAACACTGAGATTATTGCTTGCTTCAGAAAAATTTCCTGATCGATGGAACAATGAAGTAAAGAACATGGAAGCACATAATAAAAAACGATGCACTACAAAACAATGGGGAACAGATTATGTTAATATTGTTCTTTATCTACGAGATCGATTGAAATTAACAAGATTTTCTGAAGACGTGGTTCATACAGCTTGTGGTATATTAGAAATAAATTCTCATGAAGTTAGAACAGCATCAGGATTCTCAGCCAGAGCATTATATCCCACAGTGGCTCTCATGAATCATTCATGCGTTTGTAATACAATCTACAGCGTTTTTACCAATGATTATAAGTAAGAAAGAAATAATTAAGTATTAAATTTTTTTTTATCTACTCTTTAATTATTGATTTATTATTTTTATTATCAGAGTGCAATTGAGAACAACTGTTAAAGTCCCAAAAGGTGGAGAGCTCTTTGGCAGTTATACCCATTCATTATTGCCAACATTGTTAAGAAGAGAACAATTATTAGAGAGTAAACATTTTATTTGTGCATGTTCACGTTGCTCAGATCCAACAGAAATGGGAACGCATATGTCTTCACTAAAATGTAGTAAATGTGACAATGGAGTAGTAGTTTCTCTCGATTCTTTAGGTATACAAATATTCGAATACAATTTTTATTTAACAAAAAAATAAAGGACAAAATTATTCATTAGTTTTATTAATTTTTATCTTTATGCTAATGCAATATTTGAATGGACTATGATGAATAATTGTTGATATAATATGTTTAGATCCTGAAAGTACATGGAAGTGTACACACTGTGACTTCTCGACTCCTGGTAGTGCAATAAAAAAAGTTTTTGATATTATTTATGCTGCTATTTCATCAGCGGATTCTGTAACAGTTGAAGCAGGCGCAGAAGCAATACAAATCCGTGAAAATGTGATAAAAAAATATCATTCTGTTCTCCATCCTCGTCATGCATTCTTAACCATGTTAAGGTTTGCATTTATTTGTCTTCTATTGACTTCAAAATATATAGATACATATTCATATGATCATTTTTTCATTATAAAAAATTTTATTTCAGATTATCACTGTCACAATTATACGGACGAGTGGATGAATACGAGTTGGATGACCTGCCAGACGTTGTACTGGAGCATAAAGTCGATATGTGTCGGTTATTGCTTCAAGTACTGGATGTAATTGTACCGGGATATTCACGAGAAAGAGGAATGACCCTTTATGAACTTCATGCACCGCTTCTGTTTTTGGCCAGATCACAGTGGACTGCAAATGTTATCGATGACGCTGGAGTTAAATCAAAAATGACTGAAGTGGCAAATATTTTAAAGGAAGCCACGACAATTCTTAGTTTAGAACCACCAGAAACAATAGAGGGTCAAATTAGTTTAGTTGCAAATGAATCATTGAAACAATTAAATGAATCGATAAAAAGTCTCTAATATATACATTTTAAAATTATATTTATTTATTAATATACAAAAATATCTAATATATACTCGGATTGATTTAATTGATTGTTTTAATATATGATTTATTTATTTGTCTATCGATAGGCAGATAATATATAATGTTTGAAATGAATTTGGATTTTATGTTTGAAAAGTGTTTTGCTAATTTTAAACTTCCATATATTTCAAGCGGTAGAATTATATTTGTAATTCTAAACTCTCTTGTGGTAATGTATACTTGTACATTTAGGTTCTATTTCTAATTTTAAATATACGTACTTCTAATCGGTGCACTATCCTCTCTGGTTACTCGTATTGCAGTTTTAATCATTTATAAGAAGTGAAAATATTTTTTGTAACTGTTGGGAAATAAAAATTAATTCTAGGCAAAAATATATTCGAAATAGAAGAATAAAAATGCTAATAAAAGAAATTATGTCAGTAGACAATAATAATACTAGTAAGTCAATTGTTAAATATAAAAAATCGTGTTCGGAGAAATATGGCAGATATTTAATGGCTTCAAAAAAAATAAATGCTGGTGAAGTGATTTTTCGTGAAAATCCGGTGATTGTTGGTGCTGCAGAATTTAATAAAAATTATTTATGCTTTGCATGTTTAAGAGTGATTCCTACAAATGTAATCACTATCAATTCCAACATTTTATGCAGCAATTGTGGAGTTGCAATATTTTGTTGCATTGCTTGCGAGGTATGGATTTTTTTTTGTCTATAATTGATAATTATGTGTAAATAAAAATATTATAATTTGGTTTAATTCCTTTTTAGGCACGGAAATCTTATCATACAATTGAGGAATGTGAAATATTGAAGCGCAAAATAATTTCATTAAAATCAGTAAAGGAAATTTTATTGCCATTACGATTGTGGTTGATAAAAAAACAAGATAAAGTATTGTGGGAGCAAATTATACGTTTGGAAGCACACTTAGAAGCACGCCGAGGAACTAATGTGTGGAAAGATCGTGAAGAAAATATTATAAATATATTAAAGTCATTGATAATAATTGATAATGTAGAGGAAGATAATTTTTTTGAGCTTCTTCAACGACTTTGTGGTATTTTAGATGTGAATTCATTTGAATTACGTTCACCAGGAAGTTTAGACAACTCTTTGCTTCGTGGATTGTATCTAGAAGCTGCATTGATGGCTCATGACTGTCGAGGAAATACACATTTGACTGTAGATGATGATTTTCAACTGACAATTTATGCCAGTAGACCAATTGACGAAGGAGAAATTATTTCATTTAATTATACGTCTGCATTATTGGTGAGTTAATTTAAAATATATGTTTAAAATTAAAAATGTGGTTAGTAATATTTAATTTTATTATTGTTTTTTTTTGTAAATTAGGGAACTGCTGAAAGGCGAGAACATTTGCGTGAGGGTAAATATTTCGAGTGTGAATGTTCTATGTGCCAGGATCCTGAAGAGCTTGGTGCTAATTTGAGCACGATATTCTGCCCTCGTTGTAAAAAAGGACTCGTTATATTACAAAATGTAAAAATCAAAAATCCTTATGTAAAAGAGAAAAATTGGCAATGTAAAAAATGTCAAAATTCATTGTCAGGACGTTTAATCAAAACATGTTTGGATTTGACAAAAATACAAATTAATCAAGCTGACGTTTCAATCAAGGTAAACATATATAATTATATTAAATTATAACTTAACACTAGTCAAATTATAAAATTTATAAATTTCTTATTTTAGGAATTGGAAAATTTAGTTAAAAAGTTATCGTCAACATTTCATCCTCATCATTTTCTCATGTTGAATTTGAAGCAAAAATTATTAACACTTTATAGAAGTGATCGTGGTCGTTTGAATCCTCCGAAAAAAATGTTGTGTAGAGTTATAGAACTTTGCAGTGAAATTCTTGATGTTTTAGAAATAGTAGAGCCTGGAATTTCTCGTTTAAAAGGTTTAATGCTTTATGAAATTCACATGCCTATTGTTATTTTAGCAAATCGTAATTATGTAGCACGGGAAATAACATCAGAAGAATTATCAAAGCAATTGGAGCAAGCAGAAAATTATCTGAAGAAATCCTTGACAATGTTGCTATTAGAACCTGCCACGACACCTGAGGGTATTCTTGCTAAAAGAGCATTGCAAGAATATAAAGCATTGCGCCAGCATAAAAATGATATTAATTCATTACCACCCTTAATGATATCGAATAAGAACTGATAGTTGATTCTAAATTCTAATTGTAGCTGAAAAGAATAAATTATTCATGAAGAAGAATGATTAATGATGATAACCTCAAAAAAATTTTATATTTCAAATATGTAAAAATAAATGTACAAGTATCAGCTAAATATTTTTCATTCTAATAAAATACCCATAAAATTTTTGAAAGCATTATCTATGATTTTCTTATATTACATTACAAAATACAATAAACTGTAGTATATATGTACATATACGCATTTGTACATAGGTGAAACAGTGTATGTGTAAGCGATGTCGTGTCCATGTGGATTGGTGTGAAAGCAATAATGGCGACCGGTGGAACTCAAAATATTCTAACGGAAAAAATGTGAAATTCATATGGAAAAACAACTTTGAGGTGTATTAAAAACTAATTGGCATAGAAGGAGGGATATTTTTTAATAATATTTATTAGGTATATAATTATATTAGATATCCATAATCAACATAACCTACAATTTTCTGTGCTTCATAGGCCTATATTTATAAATATTGTTTAGTAATAATTCATAATTTTTATATGATGTTTGTTTGAATTTCAGATATCGAGAGGTTAAAAGAAAAATATAATAAAGTATGGTTGATCAAAGTGTAGTTGGTATTTGTTTTGTCATTGGACTTGCAGCAGTTTTTAATTTTTCCATTCACAGAATAGATGAAGGACATGTTGGAGTTTATTTTCGTGTATGTTTTTTTTTCAATCAATCTATTTTCACATCAGAGTCTAAGAACACCATTGTTACAAATTTATGATAATTAGCTTTATTGTCATTATTGTCATTCAATATTTATTTGTTTAATTTGGTTAGGGTGGAGCATTATTACCTTCAGTTAGTCAGCCTGGATTCCATATGATGTTTCCACTATTGACGAGTTTTAGATCGGTTCAAGTAACATTGCAAACGGATGAAGTGAAAAATGTTCCATGCGGAACGAGCGGTGGTGTCATGATTTATTTTGATAGAATTGAGGTTGTAAATATATTGGACTCTAATGCTGGTTAGTTCATTTTTGTTATAAATTAAATAAAATTATTACAGTATTCTGAGAATGAATGGATAATTTAATTTCGACATTATTTCTAATGCTTACAGTGTACAGTATGGTGAAAAATTTCACTGCTGATTATGATCGTACTCTCATATTTAACAAAGTTCATCATGAATTGAATCAGTTTTGTTCTGTTCATACACTTCACGAAGTATACATTGATTTATTTGATCAAATTGATGAAAATTTGAAAACTGCCTTACAAAGAGATTTAAATGAATTAGCGCCTGGTCTAAGTATCCAAGCTGTGCGCGTAACGAAACCAAAAATACCTGAAACAATTAGAAAAAATTATGAATTAATGGAAGGTGAAAAAACAAAACTTCTCATATCAATACAACATCAAAAAGTTGTGGAAAAAGACGCTGAAACAGATCGTAAAAAGGCTTTAATTGAAGCTGAAAAAGAATCACAAGTTGCACAAATTCATTATAATCAAAAAATCATGGAGAAAGAATCGCTACAACGTATGGCAGCAATTGAAGATGAAATGCATCTTGCGAGAGAACAAAGTCGTTCAGATGCAGATTATTATCAAATGAAAAAACAAGCAGAAGCCAATAAATTATTGTTGTCCCCTGAATTTTTGGAATTGAAAAAATACGAAGCACTGGCAAAAAATTCAAAGGTTTTCTATGGTCAAGATATACCTAAGATGTTCACCATGGGAGGTTGCTCTTTAGATTCAAATTTTGACAAAGCTGCAACCACTGTCACGGATGAATGAATTTAAACTTGAATTTGCGTTATCACTTATTTGCAATCATTGTGATACTTGATAATAACTATCATAATATTTCTAAAAATTCATCAGAGCTATCACGAATTGTATTATTTCCATTTGATTGTTGAAATAAATGTGTTTTTTAATTATTTCAGTCATTTCTTATTGAGATTAAAGCTAAATTTTGAATTATAATTCGAAATATTATGTTCTTCATATCACAGAATTACAATGCAGAAAGCTTTTATTGCCATAAAAAGAATTGATTAATATATTTTGCTCTTATTTTCCACCAAGTTGTTTGATTTTCCTTCATATTTATATTCGCAATTCCTAAAGAAACTGAAATATTTTGAATTTTCCTCATAAAAATGGCGTTACACAGCGCCCTCATCATTTGACATTTGGTCAATATCATCAGGAAATTGTTTTTATTATGAAAAAATATTCGTACATATGTATCTGGTAAATCAGTAAAAATATTTATAAATAAATTTAACTATTAATGAAATTAAGTTTTCCAGATCAGGATGACAGTGGTAAGTATTAATATAATAAAAATATCTTTATAAACTTTCATTTTATTGTAACTATTAGAACAAGATAAAAGTGAGGTTATGTACATGTTTATCAATCTATGTTGCAGGAACTGAAAAAATTTTTATATCAATTATTAAAGAGTGTGGAAGGTTTACACAGTATATTGATAACAGATCGTGATGGTGTGCCAGTTATATCAGTGGCGAATGATAAAGCTCCAGAATTAGCAATGAGAGCAAGTTTCCTATCTACATTTGGAATGGGAACAGATCAAGGCAGTAAATTGGGTCTAGGAAAAAATAAAACAATTATTTCCATGTACAGTAGCTATCAAGTAAGAAATAAAATAATTTTAGATTGTAATATTTATTGATTTAATTGATTTCTCTTTTTTTTTATCAAATACTTCAAAAAAAAAATTTTATTTCAGGTTGTTCAGATGAATAAACTACCATTAGTTGTGAGTTTTATAGCGTCCCATGAGTGCAATACTGGCCACATTCTTTCTCTTGAAAATAAAATTGATCCAATATTAAATAATTTGAAAAGCGCAGTGGTGGAAGCCTGATGGTTACCTATCGTACACTATGGATGATAAATTTTATATCCTTCAAAAGTGAACAAATCGTTATAATTAAAATGGACAGCGAGAAACTACGCAGAGAGGAAATAAAATGGAATGCAAAACATTAATGTCAATCATAACAAATTGGATTTCTACTGAGAAACTGATCGAGGTTTTTCAATGTTGAGTAATAATTGGCGTTTCATTTCTCGCTGATACTTTGACGTTCTTGATGCCAGAATAAGAGTCGAATTCGGAAGAAAATTAAAATTAATATTTATATAAATCGAGTTGATCAATACGTCAAAATAAAATCGATCGCATGCATTTTACAACGCATATTACTACTTACAAGTATACTGTTTGAAAACTATCAATTAATTTCGTAATAATTTGTACATTAACAAAATGTTATAAAAAAAAAATATAGTATATTAATATTCAAATTGAATTTTAAATATTAAACTTTTTTTTATTCAATTTTGTCACAGATTACAGCGGATAAACCAGAGGTTTTCCATCAAGAGCATTGATAATATTCTGCGCTGCCACAGTTGCCATGTCATTTCGTGTTTTAACAGTTGAACTGCCTAAATGAGGTAAAATCTCAAAATTCGGTAGCGTGAATAGTTCATGACCTTTTGGCAAAGGTTCAGGATCAACAACGTCCAATCCAGCGGCAAATATTTTTTTTTCCTTGAGTGCACGAAGCAGAGCATCAGTTTTAACTACTGGTCCACGACCGATATTCACAAATACAGCAGTTTTTTTCATTTTATCAAATGCTGCATCATCAAAGAGCCCATGTGTTTCATTTGTCAATGGAGTGGCAACAACAACAAAATCACTCATCTTTAAAAGTTCATCGAGCGTAACAAATTTTGCGCCAAGATCGTCACCGATTTTTTTTCTCGCATGACCAGTATACACAAAACGTTCAACTTGAAATGAAATAAGTCTCTTGACAATTTCAACACCAATACTTCCTAAACCAACAATGCCAACCGTTGAACCACGAATATCATTACCCAATAATGTCGTAGGTTTGGGCTGAAATTTGCCACTATAATTTTAAATAAAAAAATGTACAATTATTTATTTATCTACCTGCATAGATATTAAATACTTTATGGATTCTTAATTACTCTTCAAGTAACAATCTCCCTTCGTGGGCACGTCTGGTTGCATTAAGAAGAAGTAGAATTGCTACTTCAGCTACCGCTGCACTCAGTACAACAGGTGTATGACCAACTTTAATTCCTCTTCGTTTTATCTCTGCAACATCCAGATGTTCATACCCAGCTGACATGGTTGAAACTACTTTCAATTTATCTCCTAAAAATAGAAATAAAATTAATTCTTTTAAACCATGGTTCACCAATAGAACTTGATCTACCAAATTAAAAAAAAAATAGTTTCATAAAAAAATTATTTTCATTTTAAATTTATAATTTCATTTAATTTTTAATTTCTTTACCAGCAACGTCAAGTAATTCCGCATTGACATGAGAATGATCACTAAGAAAAATTGCATCATGACCAGGAATTGCTTGTATTAAATCAGCTCGAGTCGGAGCTTCGCCAGATAAAATTGTTACATCGCATCTGTCATAAATAAATCGATAAAAAAAAAAATCACAAGCCAAAAGAATTCAACAAAAAAGATTCTACCTAATATGATAATATTTACCTAGATTCTAAAAGTTTCAATCCAGTTAACGGTGTATCATGGCGTGTGACTAAAACTTTCCACTTGGACATGACTATTCCCTCGTGCAATATTGTAAAAAAAAAAAAAATAACTATCTATAAAGACTGTCTTGAAATGTCTATTTATATAACTGTCAAGTGACAGCGTTGTGATCAAGCACGCATGCGTTATTTACTGGAGAAAAAAAATATGAGAGCGTAAATATATATATATATATATATATATATATATAATACGTAATGACACACTTGAAGTATTGATAACAAAAGTGATAAATTTAATAACGTAATTAATTGTCTCATTACCTCCGATGTATTTATATTATTACCGATGCCACAAATTGATGAAGGACAACCAAAAATTATCGATTATCAATTAAGCTATTATAAAGAATAATAAATTTAGTTTATTGAAACTATGATAATATTAATTATCAAATATACATATATGTATATCCAATAATAAATTAAAGTTTAGGATATGGTACAAGCTAGCGAGATAATATTATGGTTTCCAAAATAAATTAAAGGAACGGTAACGGGAAAACAGATAGGCAGTCTCTACTGCATGTACATATGTCAGAACATTATCAGACATATCAGGGAGTAGTTTACCTTCTTCACATTTATGTAGCTCTATTCAAAAGAGACGATACTTTTCTTCGAATGATGGACAAGTTGATGTCTATTTGATCCAATACAGAGAATATTATACATATCTGTTTATCGTAATGATGCATGAAGACATTCACCATTGAATTTAGATATTAATTCAAGCCATTCAAATGTTGTATTTATATTTGAAAGCAATAATACGTTACCTCATGTATTATTAAAATGATACCATTGAATTACATGTAGATGTAAATAATTGAATGATAGAATTTCGGAGGAAGTAAAATCAAAACAAACAAAAAATGAAATTTTTGAGTTAGGATTATTGAATAATTATAATTCGTTAAATTAATTATCAGAGCAAATTGACACTGCTGAAGGGACACACGTATCCTCAATTGATAGTGTTTGATACTAATTTGGAAGATTTTTCTTTGATGATTGATGATATTCCATCATCATGACTACTAGTGCATTAGTTACTTTTGAGGAATTCGCAAGTGGGATCGTCGAAGCGTGTCCACCAGGAACATCCATGAAATCGTTTTTTGCATCAATAACATCGGAGGGTCCAAAAGAAAAGCACAGTAATTGGATCAAGGTGTGTGACAGCATTCGTCAGGCAAAGGATTTGTCATCAACATCTAGAGGTTGGCGCAAAAATATTCATAAAGTATTCATGACTAACATGGAGTCAATTGAAAAAATTGTTTGGAAAAAAATGATCAAACAACCAGTGCATCCTGAAGATGTAAATACTGTGTATGGTTTACTCAATACTTTATTGAATGATGCTCAGGTGAAACTTGAAAATATAAACGCTGAGCTTGATGAATTACGTAATTTTGGGAAACAATTAAAAATGTAATCGTGCCAATATTTTTTCAAACGACTTCGTGAATATGTTAATTTCGAATTTTAATTGAGGATACATAAATTTTTGACGATTCTTAACAGTTAGTATTTTTAATAATAGAACAATTTTAATGATGAAATAATAAGTAACGAAATTCATTTATGAATAATATAATGTCCATGTTCAACAAACAGAACTTTAACTGTATTGCTCTGCGTATGCTTTTAGTGTGCAAGTAGTAAATGCTTAGAATGTATCAGGCTAGTACGAAATAATAGTGAACATTCAAGACTATATCGCAATATTGACTTATCCATATTATATATAATAGAAGCATACGTCCAATATGAATTTTTAAAATCAATTAATATTGTCATTGTAATTTTTTAAAAACATATTTACCTGTGTCCTTTCGAAATAAATGTTGACATTATAATAAATAAATATCGCATTTCAATTAATATCTCCTATGTTTATTTATTCAAGTTTATCCCAATGTTTTGCATCGAGACACGTTCGACAAATAATAATAACAAATGAAATGAATTAATAATGCATTATATAATGTATTTATTTCAATCGTCAATAATCCCATAATTTTCTTTTATTTGCAATTTGTGTGTTAAACACAAAATAAAGCACGTTCTATTTCTTCATATATTTAGAATCATTTATATAGAATGTATACATAACATGAATTTGAAATGTTGATATGAAATAAATTTTTTTTTTTTTGACCTTCAGCCGTTTCAATATCAAACAACTTGGATATTCTAACTTATTTAATGAATAATGAACATTCATATAAATCGATATCATATTAATTCTTTTATATTTCTATCGAGTGCCACATATTTAATAATTCAAATACATGTATGAAATGTACAAACTATTTTTAAAAATCAAATATATGATTGAATAATATTATACCCAAATTCAACTTGTGAATGATAATTTATTCAAATTCAAATCCCAGCTGTGGGAATAATTAAATAAAATATACTCAGCATAATAAGTAAAGCATGCTAGTATATATTATTCAGCTGGATTATTATCTACATATTGTGTTATGTCGATAGCAAATAAACGTGGAGCAATGTAACCACCACAACCAAATTGACTTCTATAAAATAGACCAATTCCTCCAAGCGGAAATGATGGGTAAATTTCAACAGGTTGTGCATCGATAAACGGAACTGTACTTTGTCCAGCATCTTCTCTAACATCGCTATGATGAAATTGAACAAATTGATTTGTTTCTCGATTATAATTATATCCTTTACATTTAGTTGGATTAGTTGGTATATCCATTTTTATTTTAATTCTGAAACATAATCCAATATGTAATTTAGTAATTCAAACAATTAGAATTTTGTTGAAACAATACAAATAAAACACATACCTATCTCGTTCGTAATCTGGTCTCTTTGAAAATTCCCAATTGCCACTAATAAACCACGTACCATCCTTAGGTTGTAATTTACCTGTCTGAATATCGAATGGGGTTCCATGAACTTCTAAAAAAAAACCTGCAGGAGAATTCTGACGACTTGCAAACCTAACCCCTAAACAGATAATCACTAATGTTATATTCAATACATTCAATCACATAAAATTTAATTGATATAAATAATTTACTTACTAATTAATTATACAGTTTTTATTAATTCTTCATTTATTAGTACATATATATAATTTACCTGTGACAACGTGTTTAGGTGGTAACATCACGTCATCAATATATAATTGTCCTGAGACTTCAGCTAATGAGCTATAACGAAACTTGGTATCTCTCGTCGATGTAAAGTCATCAAGTTTTTTCCACGTAGTAAAATTATCATTGAATTCCCCAGGAACATATTTGCTTTGTAATATTTGAAGGTGCACGGCTTTGTCATAAATAACAAATTTAACGCCGATAACAAACCTACAAATAATATCAAATATTGGGTACATATTATAACATATAAAAATTGTATATGAAAAAATAATACAAATATTTGTATATACTCAACATGTTATTTGCGATATCTGCCATTTGAGATGTTTTACTAATACGTAAAATTTTATTTTTAGATATCGATAAAGTATCCATCACGGAACACATGCACATATAGCAAAATCTTATTGCAGTTCTATGTTCTGTTCCATAACTCATTTTCCCGGTGCATTTTTCATTGTCACCATACGTTCGATCAGAAGTTTTCCACCATAAATATTTTCGAGGTGAAATACTTCTCTATATAAAAAAATAGTAACATTAACAATGTATTCATTAACAATTACACATAATGATTGATGAATTAGATCAATATATTTACTACGCAAACATCGACATCATTACTATGGCCTAAAGTTTGACAATTATAAACATTTTCACGTATGATACGATTTGATTCAGTAAGATCAATCTCCTCACACTTTTTTTGGCAATTCATTGATCCTATATGAGTTGAATCTAATATTGATGAACTTATGAGTTTGGCTTGATGATATTGAGTAAACTCAATATAATTCTCACCTAATAATAAAAATTACATTTAGTGAGTTAATCAAAATGGAGAAAAAAATGTTGATTATATTTACCACGTCGTGGAATGAGTATTTCACACCGATGAATATCTCGTGGAAGTAAAGTCATGATTTTATTAATATATTTATAATAATTCATTGTCCGATACTCGAAATTTTGTTTAATTGTCATAAGTGTTTGAGAAATGGAAGGCACTGTATAATAATTAAAGGTGAGTAATACATTAGTTTATAGTAAGATTTTGTGACATGAAAAAATGTTTGATATAATTTGGTAGAAAAATATTTAATATTTTGTGAATGTACGTACCGTTATATAAACGCTGATGTAATGAATGAACGAAAGTTAATATTGTTAATCCTTTCATTTCAGCGATAATCAGATTAATATAAGTGATAAACATTTGTTGCTGAGCTGAGAGATATTTATTACAATCATATCGTGGAAATAGCTGCAAAAAAATATGTCATATTAATATGGGTTTATTTAGGTATAAATATTATTTTATTAATATTCGTTTGATAAACTAACCTTTGCATTTGAGATTGTAAGATTTATAAAATTCGTTGTACTGTTGTGTGTTGTCGGAAGAATTAGTTGGTAGATTTTTTCAAGTGTGGTTGATAAAATTTTTGTTTTATCTAAAATGTGGAAAATAGAATTCTTCAAGTTTTTGTAAGTTGGTTCAGCTTCGACAAGTTTGTTTCGAATATCAGTGTAAACATTATTTATTGTACTGATGAATTCATGAAGAACTATTTCTTGAGAATGATCAGGAACTTGTTTTTTGCATCTATCTTTGAAGAACAAACACGCCAAATTTAGAGTAGAATCCTCATCAACATATACGGGCATTCTTTTGGACTGCGTGTGATTCATTTTGTTTGAAATTTGATCGAAATCATATGAGATATAATCTACAGCGCCCAACAATTTTTTAAGTTTT
The DNA here is from genome assembly GCA_030347285.1 of Microctonus hyperodae. Taxonomy (NCBI): domain Eukaryota; kingdom Metazoa; phylum Arthropoda; class Insecta; order Hymenoptera; family Braconidae; genus Microctonus; species Microctonus hyperodae. The sequence continues at coordinate 2,291,087 of JAQQBR010000003.1, read as the reverse complement.
ATGAGTGAAATATGATCAAATTTGTTTCCAAATAATGTTTGTTCATTGAATATTTTGCTGCCCCATGAAATTACATTCATGTTTAAAAATTTAATTGGAAAAAATGCAGTTCCCTGTTCATTCATGAGGAAAATCACCATCAAACCAATAATTATTCGCATCATTTTGCTGCTTAATTTCTAAAAATATATTGATTATTCAATCGGATATCGATTTAAAAGTAAATGTTATGATTATTTTTATTTATATCTATCGCAAAACATCAATAAAAAATAGTTCTATATATTTATACTCACAGAATCTCTAAACTGCATATTTATAAAACAGACAATACTCTCTCTTGATCATTACTAAGACTTCAAAGAAATGTTATACATGAAACTAATTTCAGCCCTATTTATATGCGTTCACATGTGTACCGTAACATATGTCTCAGGTTCGATCTCGCATTAAATAATTGTATATTTCAATATTAATAATCAAAGATGTTCTATTTCAAATAAAAATAAATTTACAGTGTAATATGTAAATTTATTCTTTTATATAACTCTTATTTGTAAAGTAGATATGTGGCCCACCGATTGAACAAATATCCCACACTTTAGTTGATAGTATACGATTTATTTTAAACCGATGCGCAATAAAAAATTCAAACACATTACCTAATATTTATTCTTTGTTAAATTGATACGCCTATTTTTTTTTTTGCTTTATTAAGACGCGAAATTATACTCAAGATCTCCTAAATCGGTAGTTACAAAATAATTTTTTACAAATTAGAGCTAATTTATATTATGTTAGCACAGAACTTCTTCATCAAAAATATGTTCATTCATTTATTTGTAAATTTTCACATTTCATATTGATATAGTATATTTATTGATAGAGAATAAATGCATTCATCAAGAATAAATTTCTGATTAACTCGATTTTAAAAGGTTTTAAAAAAAATAGCAATTACTTATGTTGAGTTGTATCAATAGCAAATATCCGTGGAGCAACGTATCCACCACATCCAGCTCTTTCTCTATAAAATAGTCCGATTCCACTGAGAGGAAATGCTGGATAAATTTCAACAGGTTGTGCATCAATATACGGAATTGTACTTTGTCCAGCATCTTTTGTTACAGAACTATGACGAAACTGAATGAATTTATTTGTCGTTTGATCATAGTTATATCCATTACATCTAATTGGATCATCATGATCCAAATTTTTTATCTCAATCCTAAAATATACATAATTAATAATCGAAAAAATTTAAATATAATATCGCTACTGATTAATAATTATAATATAACATCTACCTATCTCGTTCGTAATCTGATCTCTTTGAAAATTCCCAGTTGCCACCAATAAACCACATACTATTCTCAGGATCTAATTTACCCGTCTGCAAATCGAATGGAGTCCCATGAACTTGCAAGTAGTAGCCAGCAGGAGGTACTTTACGACTCAAAAATCTAACTCCTGAATATAGAATTGATAATATATTTTTTAGTAACATAAAGTAAATTTATTATACAAATCATCATGAATTTAGTGTTATAATTTACCAGTTACTACGTATTTAGGTGGTAACATCACGTCATCTAGATATAATTGTCCTGAGAAGTCACTTAATGTACCATACGACATTTTTTCATTGGTATTATGGACAAAGTCATCAAGTTTCTTCCAAACTGGCGTGTTAGTATTCAATTTACCAAGAATAAATTTGCTTTGTTGTATTTGAAGATGTATTCCACCCTCATATGCAACAAATTTAACACCAACAACAATCCTGCATTTAAATAATAACTCAGGATTATACTGATATAAATTACAACACAATTACATGTGTTAAATATATAAATATTTGAAGATACATTCATAATTAAACATATACTCAACATGTTATTGTGAATATCCGACATTTGCATTGTCATACTGATGCGTAAAATGCTGTTGTTAAAACGATGTAAATTACTGTCTGTCGCATAACACATACAGAAATCATTATTTATCGTATCGCATTCATAATAGAAAGTTGTATAAATCCCTGTCTTATCAGTTGATTCGGTGGAAAAATTAATTGATGTGTTTTTTCTAGTGTTACTGATAAAGTGCGTGTATCAAACAATTCAGATGGTTTAAGATTCATAAATTGTTTTTTGTCAGATTTCCCTCCAAGTTTAATTAAATTGTAGGCATCATTGTAAAATCGATCCACACAGAGAATGTGATCATTTAACATTGATCTGTCATTCTTAAGTAGTTCACTATCATGATTCTCATAAATTTCTCGTTTGGATCTTCTATAGTGCTTTTGAGATAATTTATTGTAATAATCATTGAAATCATTCCACATTGCTTCTGTTTCTGTGAATATATTCTTGTATCGGTACATAAGTCTTTTCTGTTTTGTTATATGACGCTTCTCCATTGTATAGAGCATGACCCCATGAAATTAATTCCGTTGCATTCATCAAGACTATTGGAAGTATTGCAGCTACTTGTTTATTTATAAATAAAATAACCAGAATACCAGTAAAAGCTCCGAAAAATTTCCTGCAAATTTACATTATAAATTTTGATTAATAGTCGATTCATTAAATATAAATAAAGATCAAATAACATTAACAATGAGTTGATATCATAATGTTACATAATAAATAATAAAATATTTGTCTCATGCATACTTACATTTCGGATATTTATTTTTGAAGTCTTTTCTTAAAATTGATTGTGGCTCTGCGTTGATTATGGTGAACTTTCCAAAGTGACTTCTTCCAAATGAAATTTTGCATTTTATATTTTAATATCGGTATATGTTCCCTGTGGAGTAAATATAATACATAATAATAATTTATTACACGTTAGATATTTTTTTTTCTTTGAAAATATAAGTCGATTATTTGAATAGACAAGATACAATTAGATAATCGACGGATATTAAACACGCATTGTCATTTGACGTTAAATTATCGGCTGTCAAGAACTGAGTTATATTTTTAATTAACATAATATTAAGATTTGAAAAATAACAATTAAAAACGTTCGAATAAATTCATATAATATTTTCTGGTTTGATTATTGAAGGATTTATTTATAAAATATGAATGTAAAATTTATTTTTGTGAGATGATGATTTATAAGTGTATTAGCATTAATAATATCAGAATACGCTATTGTTCAAATAATGTAATTTTGATATAAAATAAAGTACGATAGCTTGCGACTTATAGAAAGATTGATAACTTCGAGGACAAGCCATGTCGAATAAATTAAAAAAAAAACACCTGCTTCAATAATACAATAAAGTATATGGGTTTCAATTTTACTACGTTTATCCGTGTTGATATGAAAAATATTCGATATCCAAAAACACATGAGCAATTTTAATTTGAATATGCAGATATGAGTAAAAAGTTTCATGCATAATTTTTATTCGATTATTTTATTTAAATAATTAAATATAATTCAAAACGAGAATGCGACTTTTGCAACTTTAAAAATCGTCGTATCTTATGAATGGATTTGTAGAGATTTTTCTGTACTTATTTATAATTATGTAATTAAGGCCTATGCAAAAATTCAGGTTGGATGGAATTAATGAGACGATTATTTTTCATTTATGAATAATTCGCAATTATCATCAACAATATACCACAGTTAATTACGTTTCATTTCAATTGGTTTCCGATGGAATTTATATCATTCATACATCAATACAGTAATATATTAGACAATTGAAAGACAAAAAAAATTTAACTTAATTATTCGTTTCTTCAAATTCCATTCAAAATTTGTTGATGTAAACAATCTATTAATACAATATATACTAATAAATATAAGTAATAAACAAAAACAAAATTGTCATGGGTATAGTGACATTATTGTAATAGAATTATTACATCCAGAGCAATTTAATATCTTGAAGCAGTTACACGTATTGAATTATTGGTATTGAACGTATACTTGGAAAATTGTTCTCTGTTAGGCCAAATAATCAGATTAATGATGGCGAACAATTTAATAATCGATAATAATGAATTTGCGGTCGCTATTCTTCAAGTACATCCATATAAATCAATATCAAGGATGCAATTTGTGCAATTATTATCAACACCAGGACCAAAAGAAAAATATTCTTATTGGCAACAAGTGTGTGTAACGCTTTGTGAAATGAAAAATTTACCCAAACCAAATAGACAATTTTTTAAACAAGCACATCGTCTATTTATGGAAAATATTGTGGAAATTCAGAAAATCATATATGAATATATAATAAGTTTGCCATTGGATAAAGCTCAGGATGCAGATGTACTTGAATTTTTTTATAAACAGCGTGATAAGGTTCGTGATGATGTTGATGAAAAAAGAAGAAAATTAAAGCGAGACAATTAATAAAACTCATCAATGACCAAATTAAAACCATAATTGTGCAAATATTAATTCACATGACTGCATATTGCTATAATCCAGACGTATAATGTTTGAAAATACTTTTTAAATACTTAATATTTTACTACGAAAATAGTGAAACGTTCAGTTTATTATTAAATAAAAATTTTTAAATTGCTCACACATGGCACACTATTATACATAAATAATGACTGAATCAATTGTTGGAAGAATATTTACGAAAAGTGTGGATTTTTAATTGTGCCTCATGATTCTATACATCAATTGCAAATTTGTATGTAACATAAGAATGCATAAATGTTCAGGATAACTAATCGTCACATAGTGCAGATCTATAACCAATATTAAATTTTTGTAATCAAGTTAATTTTTCCTATGCACACACCTGTATTTATTTGAAATTGATTTTGCAACAATTTGTGTTGATAAATATAATTGTCATTGAAATCGATAATTACTCTGTATATTTATTTACTTTTTTTTCTTCTTTATTCTCATTTCAAAATACTGATAATTTTCTTCTATACTTTTATACCCAAAGCATTGTTAACCTAGAAAAATATAATAATCATGAAGTTAAATTTGTTCTAATATTTATTTCTTATTATTCATATACTAAAATTAATTATGTACATATATATGTTATGATATATTCATAAAATATGTTAAAACATATGTATATACCTATTATTTAAATTATATATTCATCACATGAATTCTCCTTGAACTATACATCCAGTTATCATATTATTCAGCATCCATTTTGAATGTAAAAATATAATTCATTTCTTGAACGATAAATTTATGCCGGTTGTCGTCATGCTTTAATATTGGGAATTGCGTCAATGATCAATAATATATAATCATTATGTAGTAATAGTTGCTCTTTTATATATTACAACATTGTTGATAATGCTGACCAACGCTACGAATTAATAAACGTTATGTGTATATGCAGTTTGTCATAGTAATCTAATAAAACTCGGAAATTTATATTGTAGAATTAATTTTATTTGTGATACAATTTTTTTTCAATTAATCGCTCTAATATTGTACAATATTTGAATTGGGTGTGTTCATTTATATGCGTGTGAAAAATATATAATATTTTTTTTTTAAGTGTGCGCTATTGGCAGCACTGTCATTATTTGAAAGCAGTTGCAAATGATAAAAATGTTTCTTAATTTTTCTTTTATTTAATTTCATTATATTTAATATAAACTATTTAATCACTGCATTTTTATAATTGTTGTAAGTAACTAGATTAAATTATTTTTCAGCGTAAATCAATATTTATCGTGGATGAATTATTTAATTAAAGAATCTATCTACCGCGCTTGATTTATCATTTTTGAGGTTAAACACATAAAGAATGTATGCGCAGTTACATCATTCTCAACGAATATTGTCTACCTATTGATATTGATTATGTATCACGATTACGTTATATTGTTGTAATAAACATTGAATAATATAAATAATATCTTGATTTTATTTCAGAAAAAAAATGGGGTGGGCAGCTAAACAATTAACATTACCTTTACTCATTGGCGTATCATTAACAGGTGTCTGTGTAGGATTATATTATTTTCTGTTTAAAAAAGTGAGTACAATAAAAATAAATTGAAATTTATATATAAAATAGATAATTGATTTATATATATTTCAATGAATTAGGAGGATAAAAATGAACGTAAAACATTGATATTGAAAGACAAAAAAGATCACGTGATTGAGTTGAAAGTATCTAAGCAACATGTGCCGGCTGTAATTGGAAGAGGAGGCTCGACAATAAAAGACATTGAAGAAAAAACATCAACGAGAATAAGATTTAGTAATGATGATATAACAACATCAGAGAGAATTTGCTTTATAAAAGGAACGTTTGAGTGCACTAAATTGGCTGAGGCAATGGTAAAAAGTATTATTGAAAATCAACCAATTATTGAGACTTATGAAATGTTTATTCCACAACGAGTAAGATCAGCACTTCTCGCTGATAGAGGTGAAATAATTCATGCCATTCAAGCATCAACACAGGCGAAAATAATATTGGAAAAAGGTTATTCTGATAATGCTGATGATAAAAGACGTATTATTATAAAGGGTTCAGCGGAACAAATTGCCGGTGCATTATATCACATTGAAGATATGGTACGTGAGTTCAATAATACTCGTGAAAAGCTTGAAGTTGGTCAATCAACTCGTTCAGCACGTGGCAAAATATTACCACGTAATAATACACCAATTGCCAATAAGACTGCACTTCAAGTACAATCAGAAGAATCTCTTATCATTCATGAAGGTACAATGGAAGTTTATGTTAGTGCCATATATAATCCCAATCAATTCTGGGTTCAAGTGGTTGGTCCAGGCATCCTTGCATTGGATGAACTTGTTGCAAATATGACTGCTTATTATAATAACGAAGAAAACCGTGAGTTACATTCATTGAAAAATGTAGCAATAGGACAAGTTGTAGCAGCAAAATTTAGTTTTGATAATCGCTGGTATCGAGCTGAAGTTAATTCATTTGTTGATAATGGACAGTATGAAGTATTCTTCGTTGATTATGGCGATCACGATGTTATGAATTTAACTGATATCTTGGAACTTCGAACTGATTTTCTGAGCGTTCGATTGCAGGCCATTGAATGTTCTCTCGCAAATGTCAAGCCAAAGTAAGTATTTTTTCTTCATCATCAGGCCATAATATATAATTATTATTTGATATTAAGATATATTATGCTGAAGAAAAATAATTTTTTTCGTATAGGGGTTTTTGTTTATATTTCATATTTTATATATCATTTAAATTTTAATTACTTAATTCGCTATCGTCAATATTACTCGAACGTGAACTGCCCATTCCTGCTTCACACACTTCATTAAATAGCTCTGGATTAACTTGTTCCATAATTTTCCATGCAAAACTTTTATTGATACTCATTGCATTTTCTTCGCAATAAGCTAAACTAGCTCGTTTTAATGCATCGCAACTGAATTCATCTGCAATTAGCAACAGTGATGCAACATTTTCGGGTGTTAAAGTTTCAATTAAATTTCTCTCGCACAATTCCTTGAGACCTGTGTACAAAAAAAAATACTATTTAAATATTTCAAGTGATTATCTTTTTCGTAGATTAAAATATGATATTATTTACCTTGTAAACGATAACGTTCAGCAGCTGATAACAGTTGACTAACCAATGTATCTAAATTATCAACGTGATCACTGTAAATATACCGCAATAATTCCTCAGTTATATCGCGGGAAAGTTCTGGCAATTCCAATACATATCGATAATTCATCTGTGTATGAATGTAAAATTAATTTCTTTATTATTTTATTTAAACAAATCAATCTGACATCAGTGCTATAATTCCATGCAAATTATTTCTATAATTATTAAAATAATAAGGAATGATAAATAGCCACACGTCAATCAAAATATTAATTAATAATATCATGCCCAAACTAATTGCGCAGTAAAAAAGTTCTTTGTCAATTTTGTCGCATTTTCATGCACAGCACACACACACACTTATTATTATTCACACAGTGGCAATTTCATTTTCATTTTTTTTCCTCTTGATTTGTCACCTCGCCGTTATTTTCCATTACTACTGGAACTATCATATCTGCCAACACGTCACTGCGCGCTGCAATGACACTTGCATGAACTGGAATTTCTTCATTACTCATTCCAGCACAAATTAATTTTGTATCAGCCGCTCTCGGATGCTTTAACAACTTTGCCATATCCTAAAATAATTTAATTGATTAACTAAAGCATTTTTTTTTTTTTTTCATTTTATTCTATGTATTGATTCATTTATTTAATTATTCATCTACTTTTTTCAGTGGTTTACTGTGTATAATTTTTCAATTTACCTGAGATAAACTATGTCGTTCACTTTCACATTGAATTATCTGTATTTTGACCATCACCATAACTTCACCAGTTTTTTTAATATGTCTATCGACAATTGAGAGATCACGATAGCCAAGTGATATAATATCTGATGTTGATTTTAATTCCAATATTGTTCTGCTTACGTGACAATATTCCCAATGATTTATGTTGGCATTGTAAACGGCGAATTGAAATCGTATTTTTGCTTGTTCAACTTCTTCAACTGAACAATTAAGCATGTTTAAACACAACACAACCGGATTTGTTATTCGTTTTCCTGCAATTATCAAAAGTAAAACTATTTTAAAAATGTTCACTTATTTTATTTTTTTATTTAATATCTTTTGATTCACTTGATTTAACTAAACTCACCTTCTGGACCTTTCCAAAATCTAATTGATAAATTCCACGAGCTGTGAATGCCATTGACATTAAGATCAAATGATGAACTGTCAATGAGACTATTTTTAGCAACAGTTTTTTTATAATTTTGAATTGACCAAGAATATTTAAAGACAATATCAGAAACAGTAGGCACAAGTAATTCCATCGTGAACAAAGTCTCTTTAAATCCACTGTCACGTTCAACGCTCTACAACGATATAATTATTTATTGCACATGTAGCTTGCCTTGAGTATACAAAGTGGGAGAATATGTAAGGTAAAAACATTGAAAATATTCAGAATTTTCTGTGGCAAATTTTCAAATTCTTGACATTAACACGTATATATTCATTTAAATACGCAATCAATTATACGCTATTTATCGTTAGTGTGCCAAATATAATTCTGGTTTCCCTTTCCTCATACTCTTTGAGTACATAAACAATTGATGAAACAAACAGCAAGAGAATGGAGAACATAATATAATTGTAGATACATACATATAACAAAACGTGACTGGTGGTTTCCGTGGAAAATTATTTCGGTCACGCGTGTTACAAAACTCCGTAGGGTCGAAATGATGATGGAAACAACTATATAATTGAACTTTCAACAGATCGTTGATGAAAGTGAATAATAAACACGTGCAAGTAATTAAACAACTGCATACATATATGTTTTTCGTGCCTATCACTGACTCTCTAAAGAATAATGAAATATTTTATTCAAAAGTTTTACATGTATCAACTTATCAATGATGTGCCATCAGTTTATTTCAACGTATATACATCCATATAATATATATCCTTTAATATAAATGTTTTGTTTGTGAATGTGCTGATGTGCAATTTTATGTTCCATATAAGTTAGTGTGAATGCAGTATCGTAAATAAACAGCTTGATAATTTAAAATATTTGGCAATTATCCAATTATTAATTTAGGTACATTATAGATTATTTTATGCAGTAGATTTCTACGCAATTTTATTAGTAATATTATTTTTTTTTTTGACCTTTATTTTTAATAGCCGCAAATTATTTTAATTACTGCAACAATTAATATTGAATTATTATTTAATATCTGTTGATAAACATTAGACCACAGTGTTGCGATTAAATTGTCATATTGTTAAGTATCTGACAACATAATTGAATAATTAACCCTCTCGATGGATGTACACTGACGTTGAATTTGTGTAACTCACGTAATATCAAAACGGAAACTATATGAAGCGGCAATGAAATCCCCGTGAGTCGTGCGTGATCGATTATCATTTCATGCTCTTGAGCCAGATATTTCCCCAGAGAGAAGTAACCAACATCGTTCTAAATCATAGCTAACTTGGATATGAATTCGAAGGACGAAAATTACTCCATATACATAAATGGAAAATGAGAGATTGAATGAAAATCCTTGAACGTACCTTGATTACTTGTGTTGCAAAAAAAAAAATAATACTAATCGATGCACGATTTATTCAGCAATCTGTCGATTAATTAATTCCTATATCACACAATTTATAAATACGTTTTATTATTAAATGTAAATTATTCAAATTGCCGTGAATTTAAATATTAATTTGTGAATATAAACGATTTATAATTTAATTGAAGGTTTAATTTAAATATTAAATATTATAAAATTATATTTGAAAACCAGTTTGATACTTATGTTTATATAAGATAAAAATTAATATTTAACATTTGAGATCCGATGTGGTCATGAGAATTTATAAAAGAATCTTGAAATACAATAGAGAGAATATTTAGAGTTTAGGGACAGACGATAAGACCTCTACTTCACTCTTTATGCGTGACAGAGTACTCTTCTTGATTCGTTGGCACGTATGTACTGCGCGCGAGTAAGCTGCAAAATACGGCTGTGTGTTAATTTATAAATGGAATGGGCAGTCGCGAGACATTTCTAATTCACATATATTCCATATGTACATACATACATAAATGAATATCTATTGTATAAATAATAGCACTGGACTCCAATCGATTTTGTTTTACTATTTATCGATCAATGACCACGATAATTTAATTTAATTTATTTATTATTGTTTTGCGTAATTTGTTTTTTTTTCTTTTTAAAGAAATGACGAATGGAGTCAAGAAGTGTCTGATAGATTTTCCGATTTATGCTGGTGTGCACAGTGGAAAATTATAACTGCAAAAGTACGTGGATATAAAGAACGAAGTGTTGGTCAAGGAAAGTGTCGTCGTGAAGGATCGCCAATTCCTTGCGTTGATCTCTTTGATAAAAATGATAATCAGGTATTTATTCCTTCTTTTAAAGCGCATTAATTACAATGAGTTTATTTATTTGATTTATTTATCTATTTATTTTTTATTAGGATATAAATATTGGAATGCAACTGGTGATTGAAAATTTGGCTGTGGCTGATGAGGGCACTTGCTCCTCTGGCAGTTCAACTCTCCCTTTATCAAAAAACAGTATCGATAATACTGAAAGTCCTTTATCATCATCATCTTCCGTAACAGCTCCAGTTGTTCCTGAAGATTTAATATCTCCTGATAATGCAACGTCAGCAAAGACACCTACGCGAATTATTGAAGAAATCGATTTGACCACACCGAAAAAAGTAACAAAAAGTGTTATCGAAGAGATAGATCTCGTATCTCCAAAACATAATCACACACGTGAATTTATTGAGGGTGAAATTAAAATGAATATTCATGAAAATGGTAGTGGTGATCATGGACAGAATAACGATGAATTTCCTACTACTACACAATGGAGAAAGAGTAGTAATATTATGCCCGGTGGTGATGAAAGCGATCATGATAATTCAGATGAATTTGAAATCGGTTAATTATCATAGTTTCATATTACAATTTCAAAAATCAAAATAATTAATACATTTGTTTTGTAGAAATTATCTTCAGATAAAAAAAGTCAAATGTTGAATGCATATTTTATTTTTTTTTCTAAGAAAATTATTACTTTAAATTGAGATAAAAATCGTTCGTGCCTTACGTATACACGTAGTCAGGATATACATTTTTTTTTCTTGCAAATTGTCATTAGAATATTACGACAGACGTTAACTTGAAGTATATTTTTATATGTTAATAAAATGAACAAAATTTTGTTGTAGTTATTGGAATATTTAAGCTTGAGTGTTGTTGCTAACATTTCAATATTTTATGAACAAAATACGAAGACGAGATATAATAAAATCATTATTATTATTTTCATTGAATTTAATTTAGGTTATTACTTGATTTCATCGTAAAAAAATATGATTGTTGCGAATTATTATTTCAAATTTTTCTACGTAGGCAAATATTATATCTTTTTATTATTTTTTTTTTTGTGGTCGTTCATACTTACAACTGCGAAATATATTAAATGTATTGAATATTAAAAAATGTAATGAGAATAAAATGTTGAAAATAATATATTTGACATATTATTATTTAACTCAGGAAATAAATAAAATTTATTCACACCGTAATCGTCAACTAGAGAGAAATTGAATAAGCAAAAACGTGATCGGAAGTTAGTCACACTATCATTCAACAACTTTACAATTATTACTAAAGGATTTAAATTTAATTTTTTGCTATTTACTTTTTCTTATTATTTTTCAATGCGACTGACTGAAATCATGACCACCGATGAAATTAGCGGTATAAACTGTGGGTAAAAAGTGAGAAAAATCACTACCAATAAGTCTCGTTAATTGGTAAAATACCGTGAAAGCCAAGCAAATCTTGTATAAAAAGACCATGTTGCAAACGTTTGTCATTCAGTTTCAGTATTTTCGCCACAACGTGAAGTCATCATGAATTATTTGGTAAATAAGAATAAATTAAACTCACAAACAATTATCATATATAATACAAACACACATCTATACATAATTTTATCTGTATGCTTATGTATGTACATACGCATATATATTTGTATTATGTGAGCACGAGTAAGATTAAATTAGTATTCGAGTATAATTCTCCGGTTTCAAATTAACTCTTCCATTGTCAAATTGTACACAACAATATTAATTCATCAGTAGCTCAACATTTAATTGACTCATCATCCAGCATTCGTTTATTGAATAAAGTTGCGCGTGATAGGTCAATTGAGCAATAGTGTCCTCGTTACCCGAATAAATAATCAACCTAATAATAAAAAGAAATAAATAAACCAAACGAATATTTATCAAAAATTCTTTTTATATAAAATCATATCTGTAAATTAAAATGATTACTTTTGATATATCTTTTTAACATTCGGAAAATTCTTCTCGTATATGGAAATTTTAATCTATATTGCAAAAAAAGTAGGTCATGGAGCTATTATAAAACGGGAGAATTTTATATATTTTTGATTTGCTTTGTTCGACTGGCACAAATGTGCGTATCTTTCCATTCTTTTTTCACCCCATGGGAGAATCAAACATACGTCAAATATCACAAATAATTCCTATGAAATACAATCTATTGATACTTCTGTCATTGTGGAATTTCACATTTTTTATTCTCAATGTCGGCATTCTCTGACTGGAAATTTAGTTCTTTGTTAATAGTCAAAGAGCTGCTCTTCATGCACTTCAATTCACGGTAGCTTCAGCAATTGCCTTGACCTTTATTTGTTTTTTAGCATTCGTTTTTTTTTAATGCATTGATCAATTAATACATTTATTATACAATATAAATTGTCAAGAGGAAATTGATTATTTCTAGACATCGTTAACCAATTTAATTGATTCTTTCAGAATTTCATTTTATTACTTTCATTTGGCGTGTCCATGGTCACGGCCGCATCACGATATATTGCGATTCCGATTGATAATATTGACATTATTGAGGTGAACCCAATAGCTCCGTCGCAACGGGTGTCACGACAAACAGAGGCTTATGTTCCTTTAGTTATTTCAAATCGTCCTGAACTTGAAAATCAAGAACCGAGGATTGAGAGATCATCACCAATTCTTGATTACGTTGACTTTGGCTCACAAACTGGCGCTAATGGTGCATTTAGTTGGTATGCAGATTATCCGGCTCATCATTAAGCTTCAGATATATATAATAATATTTAAGAAATTATTTTCTTTTATCTATCTGTAAATATAATGTAGAAAAAATAATAAATACAATTTATAGATGTATTGTAATATTTTATTTCTTCGGTACAATATCATTTCAATTTTTCACATCATATACATATAATTGGATACATGTATAGAATTTTTTATTTCATTCACATGATCTAGAATATCCGAAAAATTATTTTCTCTTTTCATTTTTTTATTTTTATTTTTATTCTCTCGAATTACAATTATTTGCATTAATTATAATATTTTTTTAACCTCTTGTAGTTTTGTTTGAATACAATTTTCTTTCATATTATGCAACAATTTGAATAAGAATAAACTAATATTGTAATCATATTAATGACAAATTATTACAATTTTTATTTGCAGTTGAGATATTTTCAAGTAATTGTAAAAAATAACTTGAGTTTTTATCATAAAATTGTGCGAAAATCTTTTAATTTTTTCGAATATTTGTGAATCTATTATTTTATTAATAAATAAAAAAAAAACAGACAAACTTCAAAAAATTACATTTTATTATAATTTTTAGTAAAAAAGAGAACTAGTTAATTTTTTTTTTGTTCAACTTTTATTTTGTTTGTTGAATTTAATGAGAATTAGAGAGCATGTCCGGATCACGTTCGCTGACTTTCACATTTTATTATTTCGAAATTGAAGTCAACAAAGATCAGGGAAATCGAGGGAATTTAATATATAATTTTACATCATGATAAGTAAAAAATAAATACCATTTAAATACATATATATTTTTTTTATACGTGTATATTATTTTGGAAAACAACTACAAGCTCTGTAATCCACAAAACATTTTTTTTCTTCTCTTCTATACGTTTATTATAATTTACTCATATTTTTTTTGTTCTTAATGATCGAATTCAAGCGTAATTAAAAATTTCTTCCATCAATTGTCGAATAATAACCATCAGTCAAACTACATACATGAAAACACTTACAACTTAAACATAATAATCATAGCAATTTATATAACATCGATTAATAATTTTCTATATTTATTTATATATAATATAATTGCGCCTGCTTTTATTATCTACGAGCTCTAACGCTGCACAAAAAATTACATTTGCCAAATTTCCTTCTATTATATAATATTATACAACGTATTTATTTGCTATTTTCTAAAATTTTTGTATTATTGTTGTTAGTTTTTTGATACATACATGCAAGTACAATCGCAAATCGAGAGAAATTTATAGAAAAAAAAAAAATAGACGTTGTGAAAGAGAGATGATCGAGCAATTAAATTTGTCAATCATCAAAAGCAGGTACATTAGCGATTTATTTTCATTAAAAAAGATGTTTCTTTTCCGCTCACTTTCACAAAACAATTTAAATAGAATCTATATAATTAATATTTAGCCAGAAGACACGTGATCCATCCGCGATATAATTATATAAGTACGTGAAAAAATATGTAAATGATGAACAAAATTGTATCGATGAAAAGAAATACAAAACCCGAAAAAATAGCAATAATTATAAAAAAATGAAAAAATCAGAGATCTGTTGTATTAAGTAATTGCATAGTAAAGCAAGACTACTTTGGAATTTGTTTTGCACCATGGCATTAATACATATATACAGTTGAGATCAATGGACCGATTAAACAGTTACAAATTTTATTGTCACTGACGAACAACATTTAAATATGTTTGATAATTTGTCTGTCTAAATCATTTGAAAAAGTTTTGTGAAACGCTTTTACAATTGTCCATTTATCTTTATGTCACTGCATTTCACTGTAAATACATATACATATTTCTTTATCCATTTAAGCTGAAGATTAACGATACATTTCAATATTAACAATTCTTAATGTTTCCTCGCGAGGCAAAAATAAAAATATAAATGAACAAAATACTAATCTTTGTAAGTCGATAGAGACATAAAATACTGCAAACTATATAATGCTTCTTTTGTTGTCAAATTTTTTATAATAATTAAAATTATATGAAGCACAAATCACAAAGAGAACAAAATGGAAAAAAAAAATTATTCATATATTTACATACATTTATATAAAGCTTAAAAAAAAAAATGGAAAACTAAAAAATTTGGTGTTGCGTTTAAACCGCATTGTACTGAAATGGCGTGAATTAAAATTAATTGGCATATTTCAAATTTATGATATATAATTGATAATAACATCTATAATCCAGGTACTGTTCTTGCAATAATTGTTCCATAAGTGATGTGAATAACATATAAATGAAATTAAAAAATAAAATAAAATAATAATCAAGAACTTTATAAGAAAAATACTGATGGACCACCTTATATTATTTTTTTTTCACAGAAGTGAAACTCGAAGGAAAACTTGAATATTGTCCAAGGGATAAATAAAAAATTAATACCAATGTCCTTATTGACAAACACACAGGTACCCTCGTGATTAGCAAAAAAAAATCAATTTTTCGCCAAAATAAAAATAATCCTTAGGAGTATTTTTTTTTTTATAAATAGACAATTCCACTAGATAGTTTTCATCGCGACAATTGAATAATTGAACAATTTTTCGCGACATCCGGTGTCGCTATTCACAATTTTATTCTTCTTCATATACATATGTGTATTATACACATATATGTTTGAAACATTAAACATTATGCATTTACATACTTTGTGTATATAATATGGGTTTTTTTTTAATATATATATATATAATTCCCGACATTTGTTTTACTGATTAACACAGCAACAGCCTCTTATGGACTCTTTTTTTCATCTACCTTATTTATCATTCATCAATCTCCATTATCATCAGCATAATATATAATTCCTTTGCCATAAAATAATATATGATCTCTATTCAGCCTCATCGATATAATTTATAGAAGCTCATAAATATATTGACAATTTGGAAAACAATTTAAAATATTTTTCATCATTTCTTTTTTTCTTTTCATTTTAATTTTGCGTCATTGCACAATTCTAAATATATTTTTGATTATCATCGATGGGTTAATAATATTATTATTAATATTTTTTTTCTTTTTTCATATTCCGTTCTCTAAACAATTACCAACAAATATGATCGAATAATATATTTCAACTTTTCGATAAAGCTCAAAGATATTTTTATGTTTACTCACGGGAAATATAAATCCATTTTATGTCTTGAGTTCCATTAATTTCATATTTTCTGTTTATTTTTTAGTTTCTGCTTACATTGTGTATTGTGACAGGAGTATGCGTGGCGTAGCGAATGCCGACGTAGCACCGGCATTGCCAGCAATTGGCACGGGTCAGGTGGTATACCAGGCAAGAACGACCTTCTTGAATGGAACAAACACTGCGCGATCTGGTTCGCTATAAAGAAAAATAAAAAAAAAAATTACAATAACCAAAGCAAAGAAATCAATAAATTTAATATAATTACAAACACTTTACATCAATAGCAAAAAATCAATAATGGAAATAATATATTTGAGTAGTCAAAGGATATCAATACGTTCAACTGATACTGGTAAATAACAAAGTTTTAGTTTTAAATGCAATGAACTTAAACATCATACTCCATTGATGTTCATTTCCATGTCATTTATTTCCATTTTTTTTTCTTTCTTTCTTTCAATCTGTTTGCTCTCTATATCGTTAAACACATAAACGTTTCTTGTCACGTACAATTCTTTCAAGCGCAACACTCAACAACGCACACAAGGCCATCTCATCAAGTCAACACATGGTCGAAGAGCTATCGTGAGCGAAAATTACTTCTGTCACGGAGCTAACTGAGCCATTTAATATCACGTTGAAATAACAAAATCAAATGAAACTGCACGAGTAAGTAAGAGAGCATAATGAAAAAATCCGAGAATGAGAGAAGTGGAAATATTTATATATATACATATGTATTTAATGCACCAGTGTATTGAGTTTCAAGAGCTTTAATATAACGCGATCAATATGTAGCCAGTTGCTTTGCTCACCAATCGAAAAATCTCCTGCCGTGAAATCTTCCATCGGATGATCCACTTTCAGTTGGCAATTCAACCCCCACATGAATATCTTCTCTGCCAGGAACTGGACCGATATATCTCACTTTACCCTGTAAAACTCTACCCTCTGGTGATATTACCTTTACTAAATGATGCAATTTGAGATCCCGTGGAATCTTGAATAAAGGAAAAAAGTTATATACATAAATTTTTTTCCGTTCAATAAATTCAAATTTATTTTTTTTTCGTTCTTCTGATGGAAAATACCTTTGGCAAATATGGCCTGGCATCCTGTGGAGGATTCCACTCCCGAAATAGATCAGGCTCTGAGTGTCTACGCGTACGTCTTCGACGTGCCGACTGTCGACTCCAATAATCAGCTGTTGATATTGTTAACATTGAATCAATACTACGTCTCAAGTAGTCCTCAGCTTCGTCAATTAACGATTCGGTTGAGTCACCGCTATTTTCACTGCCAATTAAATCTGATCGAAGATTTGGCAAACTTCCACGAATCATCGGGCATTCTATACAATACAAATATAAAAATTAATCAACAATAATATTAATTTGTTCAAGCGGAAAAAAGTAATTTTTATTCCGTTATAATTTTTTTTTTCGCAGTAAATATTACGGAATAAAGTCAGAAGAAATAAAAAACCGATACCTTGGAATGTGACTTTTGAACGTGTTCTTTTCGGCGGATTCTTTGCATTATGAATGGGCGGATGTATGTGAGTCGGTGATGAGGGCATTGACGACCAAGTAGGTCTCGGCGTTGATGTTGCCGCTGGCACCTTCCACGTATCAAATGATGCGGCATTGGCTCGCCAAGAATGACGACGTGGTGGACCACCAACGATCTCAAGACCCGGCGATGGTATTGAGGTTAAAGATCCACGATATCTTGACGAATAGAGATCAGTGGACAATCGACAATCGCATGGACTCGGTAATGCTGTTCCCGGATTACATCGTGGCCAATAGCCGGCTGATGAGCCCAATGATTCACGACGATTTACTTCTGGCGTACGTATCACACATCCACGAGAATTGAAACAATTCTAAAGAAATTCAAACAATATAATATAACTTTGAATTATTCATATTAAATTTCCTTTTGTATTTTTTTTTTCACATTTCCTCTGTACTTTTTATAAATATGTTGAAATTAATTCTTACTATTGCTGATTTTTGATGACAAGTAGATTATATACCAATGTGAGTATGTGTTAACAATTAATTTAACGATCCTATTGTAAAAGACAATATTTTTAAGAGAAAAAATTGCGTGTATACATAAACGTATGCGGTAATTAGTTAGCACATTCAAGGAAACACTCTTGTGTGTGCGATAATAAACGAGCAATAACAATATGAGTCACATTGACTTGGTTCCCGTGGCCTTTACGAAGCATAAAAATAAATGA
>JAQQBR010000003.1:2258171-2269388 GCA_030347285.1 Microctonus hyperodae | reverse complement strand
AAAAAAAAAAATGTGTCCCAAAAGTCAGTGTGTGAAGCCAAAAAGAGAAATGAAGAGAGGATGGGAAAGAGAAAAATAAACTTGTGTTGATATTTCAACGCACGCAGGCTTTTGACAGTGCGCGACCGGCCTTGAGCCTCCCCTCATTCTCTCTCCCTATTTCTCCCCACCTTTCCGCTTTTTTTTTCATCTCTCTTTCTCTCTCGACGTCTTTCGTATAACCTGAGCAACCACTGCGAGTTCAGCAGCACCACTACCACCACCATCGCACGATTCTCCTCACCTTCCACTCTCTTATCTTACCTCTCCAGTCCTCACATCCCTTCTCTCAAATTATTTTTTTTATTCTTTCTTTATACCTCGCGCACTCCTTCACACATATGTATATGCACGTACATATACATATATACATCATGTGTACTTGTAATACATGGGTCTTTTCTTGGTTATATATGCGGCAGTATAAGTTTCTCATGGACATATATATTGGACGCATTAAAGAGGACAAAGACATCAGCAGAGAGCTGGGCATATAAGAGAAATGAAAACGGGAACGAATTTTTTCCTGCATCGTTTATAATGTTGCGCGTGGAGAAATATATAGGGAGAGAGAGAAAGATCGACTTAGCGGTATATCGGCGCGCGATTACGGTAATATCATTGACGCTCTTACTGTCGCCTGTGACTTGAGACGATTCTTGGAGCTCGTTCGTTTTGTATGCGACCTCTACTCACCGTCCTCACAGTTCTCTTTCTTTTTCTCGTGAGACTATCGAACAAGAAGTTGAAATAATATATAATAGTTGAGCGCGTGTTTCAACGCGCTCAATCGACCTTTCTATATTACATTAAGTTTTGTCGGCTTGAAGAAAAACATCGCAGGATTTATTGAGAAAAAATATTTTATACTTGGAAATATACTTAAAAATATTTTACTTTATATATTGGATGAAAATAATTATTATCAAGTGCTTGATTAATTTCCCAAAAAATTAAAATCAAGTATAAAATTCTTTGAATTTATATGCCTGACATATTTTATAATTTATAATGTAATAAATATTATAAATTAATTTATGGTACAATGTTACACTCTAATTTAGTAAATTTATCAAGTATCTTGAATGATAAATTTATTTTCAAAAAATAGTATGTAATATGATAATGCAACTATTTAGTAACTGCAATTATTAATTAATACAAGTTGATACATCGTTGCGAATATTTTCGAGAAAAAGTCTGATATATCTATAAAATAAATTTTTCTTTCTTCATTCCACACTCTCATTATAATTATCATTATCATTAAGTAAATAATATTTCTTACTTTTTATTAATTCACAACATATTACTCAATACAACCATTCATCATAATTATTTTCCTTTCCTCCCACGCGATCGCCAATTAATAAATTCATATTTCCGTTAATTCACAAACATATTTAACATCTTACATATAAATTATTTAATTCATATATAACTTCAAAAAAAAAAATCCCATATTGTCCTTTTTCTCTCTATCTCATTTTCACTACCTTCAATTCATTTATTTTTTTCCTTTTTATTTTTCGCATTTTTTTATTCATCTACCTCCTGGTACGGTAGTTGGCACGTAACTCCATACGTTGTGCATAATACAAATGCAACCTGAATCTCTATCTTTATTTTATCCACATATATGTACAATATTTTATCTCTTACTTGCACTTAAAGGGTGATTGATGCATGGCCGTTGGTCTTTTATTATCTCTTACATTCTATACATATACGTCCTACGTATTATATATACATATAACCTGCAACAATATTACAACTCTCTCTCAACTGGCTCATTCTTGTATGTCCCTCAAGTATATATATTGCTCCTCTGCGATGCTTGTGAAGTCGACGAGCTCAAGGCGTTTCCATAATCGCCCAACATTTACGCAAGTTTATACGAGCAAACGATCTTATCGTCGTCTCCATATCCATCCACATATATGTACATATACAATATACATATGTATAACGTTGGTATTATATTATACATATAATACCGCTTCGCAGAAGCCACTTGCGCTATACTCCTCAGGGATCCTTGGGGACGCGGACAGGACGACGCTTATGAATATTGATGAACGTACGTTTCTCGTCGTCATCGCGACCGCACCTCGACCACACGTCCCTTCTTACACATGTCTCCTAACATCATCTTATAATACATCGCACTTATGTATTTTATATATACATATACATATGTATATCTCTATTTTATATTCATTTTACATTTAAACTATCATTCTCTATTTATAAACATTTTTATTTCTCTTTTAGGAATTATTCATGTCCAACTATATTTTCATACATCTATCGTAATTAATTGTAATTAATTATAATAATTATTATTGTTATTTAAGTAGTGTAATTATGAGTGTGAGATAAAAAATGCGTTTTTGTTTTTTAATTTTATTATTAAATTTAATGTGCCTCGCGCGAACTTTTCACCTTTATCTGGCTTCTTCTTTTTATATAATTAATCTATATGTATATGTATTTGTTTGTGTTTATCATGAATTTTTCTTGTCTAGCCAATGTAGAATTTTTTTTTTTAATCTGTTTCTCTCTCTTTTTGTTACTTGCTTGTCTCTCTTGACGGTTGCAGTTCTGTCTATAGACAGAATGAGCCTGACCCAACATAACGCCACGCTCGTGGTTTGCCCGCGTGACCAAAGGGGAATAAAGACAGAGACAGGCAATAACATAACTGTACTTTCTGCTCTCTTGCGCGAATAACCGCCGTCGTGTTGTTGTACACATAAACACACACACATCTATCTATCTATATAATTATATTTATTTATTTACTTATTTTATCTGTCGCTTTTCCAAATATATTAGAAAAAAAAATTTTTTTTTTTTCATCCATACATAATAATTTTTTTTTTTAAATATGTAACGACGGGAATGAATGAAATACTCTTGATCAAGATGAAAGAGATTGCATGACTAGAAGTGGGAGGAAAAATAAATACATTTATTTATATCTCACAGCTATACGGTATTAAGTCACATGAGAAATCCCATGGACTTAATACTTTATAGTATTAATACTCAAATGCTTATATCACTGCAGAGAACGTTCGTCCTTTCGATTATGACTTTGACATCGTCCTCGACTTCATCTGACGTAATTCGCCATCATAATGACCCTCATTTATTTTGTTGTAATACTTTGGTATATTTATTTTATTTCATCCCTGATTGGTTAATAATATTATATAAATAATACCAATAACAATAGAATAATGAGTGTGTGTACAAATAATTCGTCTTGGGGGACCGATTGAAAGTATGGTAAAAAAAAAATTAATTATATTACGACTTTGAATGAACGACTAAAGTGAGACCACCCTGTGGCAATAAAGTCGCCGTTCCTTTTTTTCTTTTTTTATTTTTTATTACCGAGCGCACGATATATTAAAAATATGCGGTGTGTGCGCGGCAGCGGCACAAGGATCGAGAGCTGGGTGAAAGGAAAACACGCACATATACGTATATACATGTTTATATGTGTTTATATTCATACAAACGACTCATAAGACGACTGTTGCGCTAGTGCGGCAAGAGGTAATATCAGGATTGACATAGAAACAGAGAAGCCTGGCATTTCGACGAGTGTAAATATACGTGTATGTATGTGTGTATATATAATATATACATATTGTGTTATATCGAATACATGAGGAGTGAAGAGAAGTAGTAGGGCGGCAATATTACATTTCGCAAGCGCCAAGCTCACTCTTAAACGTTCAAATATTTATTACCAATCTGAGCAAAAGTAACTTACATAATCAGATCACGAAATAATATTCAAATATTTTAGTTAAGTAATTTTTTTTTTGTAATTCACATTTTTTAATTACTAAACGTGCGGTAAGAGGCACGACAAGATGATGAATTACTTTATTACTCTGACTAGAAATAATAAAAAATAAAAAAAATAATTTAATATCATTTTTTGTTGACACTTATATGCAGTCTTTGTGCATTGTTTTAAATTCATAATGCGCGTCGTATCCTTGGAGTTTATGACGAGTAAAAAGGGATGTTATGGGTGTGGGAAAAGAGAATAGAGAAGATGTAAATAATGAAAGAGAGAATAAAAGAGAAGACGGAAAGGAAGACATCGTGTGCTGCACACTCGCGGGCGTCGCACCGGTCCGGCTTGAGTGCACGCGGCTGTATAACAACATAGTGGGGATAGGGGACCTTGAGTCACGTCACGTGACCGCCAAGGTGCATAGAGGGTAGGGCGTCGAGGGCCTTGACCTTACCATCGATGTTGCCTGCGGCAGCCCCTCTCTACACCCCTCTTTCTTTTTTTCTTTCTTTACCTCCTTTCTTTCTCTTTATCCCTTCTTCTATCTTATTCCTTTTCTCTCTTCGTACGTCTATCTCAACTGCCTCCAACACCATCACCACTACTATAATATACCAATACCATCATCATTCGCCACCACCGTGGATAAAAAACGAACAACAGACCGCTAAGATAAAAGAGCATGCGCACCAACAGCGTCTACTCACTCTCACGACTGTTATTCGACTGACTTACTACGATTGCTTCCAAAAACGTTGACCACATCCCCTTTTAATTATCCTCTATATGTCGCGCAATAAAATTAATTCATGTGAATGAGACAAACAAAGTAAGAAAAAAAAAAAGAACACGAGAAATAATTTTATTCCTATCTTTTCGATATTTAATTAATGACTCACATCATGATGTCACTGGCAGTCATATTTTACAATTTCTTCTTTAAATTCACTATATGTATTTAACTTGAAAATATACCGAAATTTATATACATTCATTATATAATAATTTGTGAGGATGAAAAAAATTATTTTTTTCTTTCAATCGTTATATGTGATTTATTATAAACTTCCTTTTATTTTATTGATCATTTGTGTGGGCGCGCGTGTAATATCATATTTATTGTATCATTGACAATATACATATCGTGCGCGAGATAAATATGTGAAAATGATTGAGAAATCGATGCTGGTGTATATAGGAAGCTAAAGGAGCACTCGAGGACAAAGCTAAACGTTTGAGTAGAAATAATACATAGGGGAAAAGAGAGGTGTATAAACAGTATGGTGTGTGTGTGCATGGACTCATGGAGCAACGCCCAAACGATATAACCGGTCGTTGGCAGTCTGTCTGTGTGTCTCAGAAGCCGCGAGAACAAGGAGAAGAAGGAGGTGCAAAAGCGGTGGTGGTTGTTGAGGTGAGGTGGCGGTGGTCCGCCAGGAATGCAGGTCCTGCGATTATCTATTTATTTTATTAATCGATAAAAAGTTTCAAGAAACAGGTTCCGACAGCTGTGACTTGCAGGACTCACATGGATCTCCTGTCGTATAGTACATGTGTATATAAGTCTCTCTATTCCCTGTCGCAATTTTCAAAAGATATTTAAAATCGATAAAATATTTTTCTCATTTCATTTCCATTTTTATTTCTTCCTAACTGTAAAGAAAAAAATATTTCAAAGTCTCTCATCATTTCTTCTTGAAGACCTTCCAATCTTCAACTTCATCATGTTCTCTCTTCACTCTGGCCACAGACTTCCTCATACACTGCACGTATATGTTTATAATAAAAAGGTAAAAATCATCTTGAAGAATGTGTATAATAATGTAGTATTCCCCTCAGCTCAATTCCATGTCGACCTCGCGTCAAGTCTCGATCTCTTCTCTTATGCGTCGTCCCTTCTTCGCTTTCTCATGGGCATATAGACAGGCAGAATGTACGCGACGAGCCCAGCTCCCTTTTCGTCTCTCATATGCACGAAGACACACACACAAATACACTTGCTACATTGCCTTTATAAAGATTTAAGTGCGTCATATCGCTCAGCTTTATTTTATTTTCATTTTTCATCGACCCTCAAGGCAACCTGCACCTCTAGCATCTTCTCTTACACGTACATACATATACCTGCAGCTACTATATATACACAACTTCCAATTTTAAAACCCCCCAAATGCATAAGAATCTTAATTCTTTTTTTTTTGCTTTATATTTATAACTACACTGAGAAAAAAATTTTCTTTTAACAATCAAACGTTATGCCTTTAAATAGGTATCTAATATATTTCATTATTATTAATAAATGAACTCTAAAGGTAATTTATTTTATTTTATATCCACAACCTAATGCATAATTTACCTTTACGAAATTATTTATAATCCTTAACAATTTAATTTGTATTAGCAAACGATTAAATATTTATTTAAAATAATCTTTTATTTAATTAGCAATAGGCAATCAAATTATTTTGTTGCTATAAATAAAATTTATTCATTAAGAGATATTTTTTTTCTCAGTGATAACATTATAATTTATAAATCAATTATTTTCATACAATTCATCATTGTTGTGGGTGGACATTGTTTCACCACAAAAATGACTGTGAAATTTGTTGTATAAATAATGTTAAACGTGCCAGCTAGCACTTTGGATATACTCGTCATATATTAGGTATATATATTTACGCGTGTGTGAATATATATATATCGTTTAGCGTGTTCAGTGCTTGCCGCCATGTGCGTGCGTCCGTTTCCGCGGCGAAGGTCGTCCGCGCCACCGGAAGTAGGCCGGCCTTGCACATGGACGACCGTTACGCACGTTCTCCGGGAAGCAACAATGACAAACACTTTACCTCAAATCAACCTTCCTTTCTTTTATCTATAAAAGAATAATAATAAGAAAGAAACGAAAAAAAAAAAAACAATTCTATTTCCATCTTATAAATAATTGCATACATTATTTTTTTTTCTTCTTTGTTACAGAAAAAATAACATCAAAGTGTGCTCTAACTGAACAACAACATCAAGTAGAGCGGAAATAAATGTAAAATATTATTGCGGTTGGTTGGAATTTAAGCGCGCGTTTAGGCGTGCGCTCAGGATGCTGAGGAACAATTCAGTGATAATTGACGACGACGAGGCACGTGATAAAGACGAAATAAGGTGGATAATAATTATCAAACGAATATTTGTCGCAAGCTGAGAATGTCAGAGCATAACGGGCCCACGGAGGGCCCGGGCTGGTGGACACCAACAGCACAATCATGGAAATCATCATCGTCAAATAATTCAATTGCGTCATCATCCACAACAAACGCAAACAACACAACAAATACAAATATCATTAATAATAATAACAACAACAATAATAGTAATAACAATAACAATAATGCATCAACATCAACGTCTTTACGTAGTGGCGAAGCGGGAAAAAATGTTTCTGTAACGACAATAAATGTTCCGCCATTGTCAGATATGCACGATGGTAAATATTATTAATTTATAAATGAATAAATAATAGTAGTAGAGTTAATGTTTTTTTCTTCTTTTCTTTTGTGTTTTACAATAACTGGAGAATGGAAATACATCATGATAAATGATGCATATAAGATATTGTTAGAAATAAGAGGTATGGGTGGGTGACTTTGTGATGTTATGATTTTAAAGCACGTTCCTTTATTGTTGGGTTATATATTCCTTTGGTAAGTCGTTGGGGTTGGCAATTATTATTATTGCCTGGGACTAGTATTATTACCACGACTACTACTATTACCTGAAATGGCTTTCTCTCGTTCATCGGACGTCCTTATATTAACTACTTGTGGCCAAGCTTACTATATACACACAACTCGCACGCTTAGTCGGCCCTTTTTATATGTACATGCGTATATACACATTCTTATTCTTTGTGTATATTATTCTCTGTTAAAATGAACGCTTGCGCCACTGCTTTATATGGCTACCTGTCAAGTTTTACAAGCGTATCAAACGGCAATTTAATGCGCATTCCATTCAGTTAAGCACTTATTGCGAGAATGCTTTTTCGCACATCAAATATACTCCGTATATGTATAAATTTCCAATCTCCAGTATTTGATATTTATTTTTAATTATTTCATTTTTTTTTGTATATTTTTAATTTTTTTTTCTTATAATTTTAGGCAAAAGTGTGAAATATTTGGGAGGTCAAAATGGCGTAACTGTATCAGTAGTGTCATCATGTGGTAGCAGTCCAAGTCCTGGTCTCATGAGCCATGACACAAATTCCATTGATGATCTTGAAGATAGCGATGGTGAAGTGAGCAAAATTGATTTTCGTGGTGTTAATTTACGAACTAAAAAGAAACGCGATGGCGATATCAGTGAATCGTCTACATGTTTTGATGATGTTCATCATCAACAGCCAGAACGTCCAATGTCATGGGAGGGTGAATTATCAGATCAAGAAATGTCTTCCAATACAATTACAAATCAAGATCATGAAGAAACGTCAATGGAGGGTGTACAAGTTTGTGGCGCGAGTCCGGGGCCGCAGGAGCAAAAATTTCCAATTAAACCTGAGCCCGATTTTCGATCGAGTCCCGCCGTGGGAATTAATTCACACATTGACACATCAATACCGATTCATGCACAGCAACAATTGCAACAGCAACATCAACAACAACATCACCATCAGCAGCAGCAACAGCAGCAGCAGCAACATCAACAAAGCCATCCACAGCAACGTGAACTTGAGCAAAATCAACAAAGTGATTTACCATTACTCGTTGGTAAACTTCTTGGCGGATATAATAATTCAACGCCCAATCACAGTCCCGTCTTAAATCCCCGTCATCATTTGACAAAGCACAGTCATACAAGATCCCAAGTGCCGTCACCCGATTCTGCAATTCACTCAGCATACAGTGTATTTTCATCGCCGACCCAGAGTCCACATGCTGCACGGCATTCAGCGCTTGGAGCTGGTAGTCCAGTGCCATCATCATCACTCTCACTATCACGTCATAGTTTCAACAATTCCACTTCGTCATTATCACTGTCACATTCATTATCGCGAAATAATTCAGACGCATCAAGCAGTTGTTACAGTTACGGTTCACTAAGTCCGCCCACACATTCGCCCGTACAACAACCACGTCACGCCCATCCACAACATCATCATCAAGTACCGCAGGGTAGTCCTTTACACCTGCCAACAACGTCAACTAATAACGCCCACCATCATTATTCAAATGCATCAAATGAACTTGGCTCTGAGGGACACTCTGAAGATCCAGAGGATTGTAAAATTCCCTCTGCACCACCGGGTATTTCAACTAGACAACAGTTGATTAATAGCCCGTGTCCGATATGCGGTGACAAAATAAGCGGATTTCATTATGGAATATTTTCATGTGAATCGTGTAAAGGATTTTTCAAACGAACCGTTCAAAATCGTAAGAATTATGTTTGTTTAAGGGGCGCCGGTTGTCCAGTTACAGTCGCAACACGAAAAAAGTGTCCGGCTTGTCGTTTTGATAAGTGCTTAAATATGGGAATGAAATTAGAGGCAATTAGAGAAGACAGAACACGCGGCGGTAGAAGTACGTATCAATGTACGTATACATTACCGGCGAATCTTATTGGCAGTCCGGCTGGTAGTGTTGCCGGTGATAAAATGACTGGTGGTACATGTAGTCCCGCACCACCTGGCTCTGATCATCATCATTCTGCGCGCCATCATTGGAATCATAAAGTCCAAGTTGTACCACAATTACTTCA
This sequence comes from Microctonus hyperodae, assembly GCA_030347285.1. NCBI lineage: Eukaryota > Metazoa > Arthropoda > Insecta > Hymenoptera > Braconidae > Microctonus > Microctonus hyperodae. Next base: position 2,259,772 of record JAQQBR010000003.1, on the reverse strand, counting down.
AGATATTATGGATGTGGAACATCTTTGGCATTATAACGATAATGATCGTGTTAGTCAAGGTAGTAATGGTCCTGTGAATATGGATCCGTGTGGTTTAGGTTTGAGCGGCGAGGGAAATAGTAATGGTAATGTTGATAGTAGAAGAGAATCATCTAGGCCTAATTCAACAGGTCCACCTGTAGCTCCTAATCATGAACAATCATCACCAACGACAACAAATCCAACATCCGGAAATAATCCAACTACAAATCCAAATGGTAATTCATCGCAACAACCAGATTTCCTATCGAATTTGTGCAATATTGCTGATCATCGACTTTATAAAATTGTCAAGTGGTGTAAAAGTTTACCATTATTTAAAAATATTTCAATTGACGATCAAATATGTTTATTAATAAATTCATGGTGTGAATTATTATTATTTTCATGCTGTTTTCGTAGTATGAGTACACCAGGTGAAATACGTGTATCACTTGGTAAATCAATTACACTTGAACAGGCACGTCAACTTGGATTGGCAACGTGTATTGAGCGTATGCTTGCATTTACGAATAATTTACGACGATTACGCGTTGATCAGTATGAATATGTTGCAATGAAAGTAATTGTATTATTGACATCAGATACAAGTGAATTAAAGGAACCCGAAAAAGTTCGTGCATCACAAGAGAAAGCACTTCAAGCATTGCAGCAATATACAATCGCTAGGTATCCAGAAATGCCGGCAAAATTTGGTGAATTATTATTACGAATACCGGATTTACAGAGAACGTGTCAAGCGGGCAAAGAATTGCTCAGTCAAAAGCGCGCAGAAGGCGAAGGCAGCTCATTTAATCTTCTCATGGAACTTTTGCGTGGTGATCACTGAACATTATATCGACACTATAATTTATTTTCAATCGCTCTACATTTTCAACATACAAAAATACACATGAATACACGTCATGTAGAAGATGTAGAAAATTAATTAACGTTCTTCCATTTTACATTATTTCATACCACATTAATTCGATTCCATTTGTTTATTTAAATTATATATTGTCAAGCCACCCCCGGGAATCAGGTTGTAATAAATGATAAGAGATAGTTTTTCATGATTAAAAAAAAAAATTTAAACTAAATACGAAAACAACACACAAAATATCACATACGACTGTTAATCGTGCATAGACCATAATAAGAGTTTTTTGTTTAACTCATGGTGAGGGGACTAAATTTTTTTTATAGATCTATTTTAGGCTGATAGATGACTTATACAATATAATATATATATACATTATATATAAAAATATATACATATTATAAAAATATATATATATTTAAATATATATATTTTTTTTCTATTAAAAAGCTTCCATTTGAAGATGAAAGAAATAATACAAGGGGGCTTGCATTCCTGCCTTTATATATATGTGTACATACATATATGTATATATATATTGCAGCAGTTTTTATATTGCGATAGGGTCTTTCCTGGTTTATACATTATTGTTGTTGTAGCATCAAAACGTGCGTTTTGACGCAAGAGAGACTGAAATTATTAGAGGCCTGTAGACTCGAAAGAGTATCGGACACACGAAAAAAGTAATAAAAAAAAAAAA
>JAQQBR010000003.1:2245979-2258033 GCA_030347285.1 Microctonus hyperodae | reverse complement strand
TTTTTTTTTTTAATATTTACTTAAAGACAAAAAGCAAAGCATAATGTCTTGTGTCCCGGTAACGAGAATGTACTTAATAAAACAAAGAAACAAAAAAAAATAATATTAATATGAAAAAAATAACGAAAGATGGGAAAGAATGGAAAAAGGATTTTATTCTAGATAAAATGCTTAGTATATATATATATAAAACTAAATAAAGTTTTTACGTAGTCGCGTGCCTTTGTCCGAGGTGCCAGTGAACAAAAAAAAATAATTCAGAACAAAAAACAATAATAATGAATTAATATAACTATTCTCGTTTATGTCACTATTAAATTTGTGTCGCGTTCACAAAAAAATAGACAGACAAATACATCCACCCACACAATTACACATACACGAACATAAATCTGTCCTCCATACTTGTATAATTTTGCCGTGAAGAAAAAATATAATTTTTTATATTCGGCGTATACAATAAAAAAATAAAACATTTTTTATTTTAGAAATTAAAATATAATCTATGAGCGTGTTTAAAACGCTAACGAACGACGATGTTTAGATGATGAGAAGAATGCGTGAAAATAGTATAAAAGCACAATATATATATAATTATATTGGCCGTGTTGGTCCTATGTCTTTTTATATTGCGTAGTGGTGTCTATATATATTTCACGCGCGGCGTATCGTGTGTGATACGCGTCGAGCGCGTGCGTTGTTGGCCTTTTAAGCTCGCGCGGCATTTCTAGCGATGCTGTTGCGGGCCTCTGCTAGTGATTAATAAACTTTTTTGATAAAACATTTATGCAGTTAAATACCTATGTATGTCCCAAGAAAAGACTGCGATTTGTAAGCCAAGAAGATGAGAAGAGAGAAAAAAAAAAGAAAAATATGTAGAGATAAAAAAAAGTGTAAAACATTTTTTTTTTTTCATTCTATACGACATTTTATAAATCAATCAGGCCATACACACGTTGATAATTATAATGAAGAAAAAAAAAATATATATTCATAAATAATACACGAAGTGGGAAAATGTGCATTAAAATGAAACTAAATAATTAAAGTAAATAAAAATATTCTGAACAAACGAAGCGGTGAAAGAGAAAGTGTAAAGGTTTCTAGTATAGTAACGCTGGCGATACTTATTTTTTTTTTCTTGCAATTATATTCAGGCAAAAATATTGCGAATAGAAATGCTCGTTCATCTATCGAAGCAATACGACGAAACAAATTTTAATGAACCCCGTATTGATATATATTTACATATGTTCGAATTATGAGGAGATATTTTTTATTTGTATAACAAAAAAAAAAGGTATATAGTGAATTTATATTGTAACTATCATGAGCCCTCCATTGTGAACTCAAAAAATGATAATTAGGATGAAACCTTTTGTATTGAAAAATGAGAATAATTATTTTCTATTTCACGATAATACTTAAATGACTAAAAAAAAAAAAATAATAATGATCCAGTATTCCTAATGATGAATCATAATCAATTGGTATTATAAATATTGAACGTGAGTATATATCATTATATAATAGTTATGAAATGAATGATGGGGTGTATATAAAAATAAAAGCAAAAAGAAATATGAAATGTCGAAATGAGAAAAAAATGAAAGAAATTAATTATGGACACGCCAACGTTTTATTTTTTTCTGATTGTGCTGAATGAATGTGATGACGAATTTTTTTTTGTAAAACAAAATAAAAGTATATATATATATATAGGTGATCGTACTTTTTACAATCAACAAATTCATTAAATGACGATGAATATAAATGAAAAATATCGTAGGAAAAGATATTTTTTCTTGTTAAAAAAAAAAAGTGACTATTCTGTATGTTTATATTTAATAATATACCTATTTCTACATCATTTTTAATATAAATATACTTATATATTTGCAATTGGAAGTAACAAAAATTGTTTTTATTTTATTTTTTTTTTTTAATTAATATAAGAGAAGAAGTTTCTAAACGAGTCCATCGAATTTTTATTATGCTCTCACAGATATAAACCAAGAAAATTAATTAATCAATAATTGTCTTTTTTTTTTGTGTTCTGGAAATTTCCATTGTCTTTGTAACATTTTATTTTTCTTATAAAATTAATGTTAAAATTTTATTTTGAATTTATATATGGATGGCAGCATATAGCGTGTAAACAAGATTTGCCAAATGACAATATATTTTGAGATATAAAGAAAAAAAAAATATAACTCTGTATGTGTAATAAAAAATAATCAAAAATGATGATTCGAAGAGCTTAAATACAACAGACTGTACTGACAATTTATAAAGATAAATTCATTTATAAATATCGCTGTACAATTAATAAGCATTACCTTATAACAATTTAAGAGCAAAAAAAAAACTATCAGTGTAATATTTAATAATGGACGAATATCCCATAATAGTTATAACATTTTATACATACATATACTCACGTATAGTATTTTATATATCAATATTATTTTTCAGCTGAAATAATTCGGCAATAAAAAAATGATATACCCCCCACAATTCTTTGATTTATTTTGAAGGAAAAAAAAAATAATTATATTGTCAATTATCAAAATACATTACGAATAATATAAAACATACAGACACACACATGCAAATGGTCATTCATTTTTATTTTAGTATCAATTCCATACTTAAACAGTAATTGACATAATTGATCGAGAAAATACGATTTATAGAATGTAGTTTTATACATACAATACGAATTTTTGATTGCAAAATAAATCATTTTTTACAAATGAAAGCCTTTATATTCGTCCATTCATACAACCATAATTAACCTATGCAATTAAGTGAAAAAGAAAAATAGAAATTCGATAATAGATGTAAAATTTTTCCTATATAAAAACAATTCGAGATATGAGATTCTTCAATACTATCGATAATTTTATATCTCCTAGAAAAAAAATCTCACTGATTTTATTATAATGATAAAGAACATAAAGATATATTTTTATATAATATAAACTTTCAAATAAATTAATCAAGCTATCTATTGATTTCTCGAATCGAAAACGACTTTAATATTTTATTATCAGAATACGATGAAGAGTAATTAAATGAAAATTAATAACCAGTAATTGGCAAGTAATTTCATTAGCATTATTGTGTGCAATAGTATTTCATTGATTGAACTAGCTTATTGTGCTTTTAATGAGATATCATGTTGAGATTTAATTAGTATTAATAATCTTTGAATTGCACTGTTTAATTAAATCAACAATCAGTATATATACACCTATAATTATTGTCGTATGAAGAAAAATTGATTGTTTCATAACCTAGTTTATAATAACATAACCTATAACTCATTATTATAATTTATATTTAATCATACCTGCATTCAATGCAGCCGCTGTTTTGAATCATTAGATTTTATCTGGTAAGTATATTGATGAAATTATTAATTAATTACATACTTTGTGCGCGATGATTGTAGTAAAATTTTTGTAATGAAAGTATCATCTAAGATGGCGGGAGTGTCGCTGCGCATGCGCATATCACATTATAAAGCTAGCAATATCATATAAAAAAATTCCCAACAGTTCCCCAGATACTAGGAACAATAATTTTTATTTTAATGGTAATACAAACTCATCGGAGTCTTGTGATCGAACAGCTGAACGTAAAAATTACACCGAGCAAACAAATTTCACAGTGGTCCGACAATAAATTGCAGTGAAAAGCCTAAATAGGCAATTTAATTTACAAATAATTTGCACGATTGTAGTGTTATCAATCACAAAATGGCTGATCGTGCTAATATCAATCAAATAATTCCGGCATTGCCTGAAGAAAAACATGGTAATTGTATTTATTATATTAAAATCTTTTCATTACTTCCACCTGACATTGCCACTCCCACTAATATGCACCAAAATTACTAAAGTTTATTTAAAAATCATTCGAATGCACAAAAATGATACTATCACATGATTGCGTAGGAGTTATAATAATAACTCGATATTTTACAAAATTACAATTTATATTAATTTATTATCACATGAGTTTCAATATTCATCCACTTATTCATTTATTAATTTATTTATTTAATTTTATAGATATGCTGGCAGCTACTAGTGTTTTACAACAACAAGCTGCAGATATTAGGAATCAACATATTATTTGGCAATCATATCTACAGTAAGTATTCACTTGAATTATTTATTAATCAATTTATACAAACTATATTTTCACTCATATTCGCTTATTCATCCATTTCAGATCTCAAATGATTTCTCAGGAGGATTATGATTTCATTGTGGCTTTTGACACTAATGATACTGCTGCAAGAGAAGCTAAATTGAAGCAAAATCCCAATCAAGCTGCGAAAACTTTTCTAAATTTATTGGGACATGTTTCCAAGGATCAAACAATTCAATATATACTCACAATGATTGATGATATGCTACAAGTATATTATTTCATCTCCCATCTAATGTATTAATTAATATTATGTATTGTCATTAATTATTAAAAATCATTTTAAAGGAGGATCGAAGTCGAGTGGAAATATTCCGTGAGCATTCTACACGTAAACGTGAATCAGTTTGGGGACCATTTCTCAATCTGTTGAACAGACAGGATGGATTTATCATGAATATGACATCTAGCATTATTGCAAAGCTTGCATGTTGGAGTCATGAACTGATGGAGAAAACAGATCTTCAATTTTATTTAACTTGGTTGAAGGATCAGTTGAAGTTGAGCGTAAGTTTTATTATTGCTATTCAAAAAATTGCAATTTTTAATTTCCTGTGTACTCAATGTTTTTTATTTCAATATTAATTCATCTCGCTTTCAGTTCAATTCAATTTATTATTTGTTTCAGGATTTTTATCAATTTAAAATATTAAATGTACATATATTGTGTTATTTATATTTGCTATTTATGTATATGCTTTCTTGCTCAATCCAAATCATAAACAAATCTCTAACAAAAATCATATCATTCTCATTGATAACCATCAGCTGGGTATTTAATGGAGTCGGTCACTATATTTAAAGTTCATTTTATTTATTAATGAGTTTGTGAGTCAATGTAACTAATTTTTTTCGCAAAATTAAATTAACAATCGTTTCATAAAAAAATTCAATCGAATTCTAAGAAATTAAATTGACTCATGCCATGTTGCTTCGGCGGGTTCGCAGTTTGGTGTTGTTCATTATTTTTGATTATCTTGACTTGTTAAATCAATCTCATGAAGAAATCTCAAGTAAATCAAATTAAATGGGGTTTTTAGTTTGAGAATATTCAGGAATCGAATATGCATGCAGAGGTGGTGCAAGATGTCACTTCTACTGAGTTCGAAGAGGCAACTTCTCTTCAAGAAATACCCAGCCCGGTTGGTTTTGTAATAACAAATCATAAACGTAAAAAGCAAATTGAAATATAAATATAACCAAACATATTTTCGATATATTATAATGCTATTTTAAATTGCTAGTTCTCCTTGCTATTAATCTTTCAAAATTTTTTTTATTATAGATACTAATATTTAATGATAAAAAAAAATTCATTCAGTCCTCTTAAATACTCCACTTATTAATATCCTTTATTCCTTTTTTTTATTATTGGAATTAGAACAACGAATATATTCAATCAGTGGCACGATGCTTACAAATGATGTTGCGTATTGACAAATATCGTTTCGCGTTTGTCTCCGTCGATGGAATTTCTACGCTTCTGAGTGTTCTCTCAGGACGAGTCAACTTTCAAGTACAATATCAATTGATATTCTGTCTTTGGGTGCTCACATTCAACCCACTTCTCGCTGAGAAAATGAACAAGTGAGTTAACAAATTTAAATGACATACAAATCATCACAATTTTTATTTATAAAATATTTTTCGAATTTTCATCTTCATTATATTTTTTCAGATTCAATGTCATCCCAATACTTGCTGATATTTTAAGCGACTCTGTCAAAGAAAAAGTGACTCGTATTATCCTCGCAGTATTCCGAGTAATAATTATTTGCTCAACTCAAATAAATCTAATCTATCTAAATCATGAACATTGAATATAAATAACTTTTATTTATTTTAGAATCTTATCGAGAAAGTTGAGGACAAACAAGTGGCAAAGGAACATTGTATCGCTATGGTACAGTGCAAAGTATTGAAACAATTATCAATTCTCTGTCAACGTAAATTTGATGATGAAGATATTACCGAAGACATTGAATTTTTGAATGATCGACTTCAATTATCGGTGCAAGATTTAAGTTCATTTGATGAGTATTCAACTCAAGTTAAATCGGGTCGACTCGAATGGTCACCAGTGCATAAATCTAGTAAATTTTGGAGAGAAAACGCCAGTCGTTTGAACGAGAAAAATTACGAATTACTTCGTATTCTCGTACATTTATTGGAAACTAGTAAAGATCCATTGGTATTGAGTGTTGCGTCATTTGATATTGGCGAATATGTACGACATTATCCACGTGGAAAGCATGTAATTGAACAACTTGGTGGTAAACAAAGAGTAATGCAGCTTTTGGGTCATGAAGATCCCAATGTTCGATATGAAGCTTTAATAGCTGTTCAAAAATTAATGGTTCATAATTGGGAATATTTGGGCAAACAGTTAGAGAAAGAGCAAACGGGAGGTACTGGCGCATCTGGTGCACCAGTTCCTGCTAAAGCGTAAAATAATTATTGTTAGTTTTGTCATGAACGTGATGAAAAAAGTTTTAATCAGACAAACTTTTAATTCGTTTATTCAAATTATTTTCCTAATCCACTTTTTTGATAATAATTCGATAATTACATTCCATTGTTCGTTATTTACTTGAAAACGACTGTCGAATTTTTGTCTTAAAGGAGGAAAATGGAAAATGAACGAAATACAAAATTATTAATCTACAATTAAATCATTGATAAAATGAAGAAAATTTAATATTTAATTAAAATTATGTGTACATAACCCACAGAATAATGTGTAGATATTTTTTTGGCGTTCGAAACGTCCAGAAATAAACACAATTGTACGTGTGCATGAGCAATGGTGGATTGTGTATATTATAAAATAATTAAAATATATATTGCTCGTTACAAGTAGTTTAAAAACGGATTGATGATTAAAAAAACCATTCACAAAAGTATTAATGTCAAGAAAAAAATAAAATGTTATATTATATCAAGATTATGTTTGCATAAAAATTTATTAGCTTGGACATGTTACAAATTAAGAAAATATGTATTTTAATTTACTTCCTTTTACTTTTTTCCTAGACATCAGTTAACGTGAATTTAACATTTATATTACATGACGTAAGTTGCGTCACAAGATACCGGAATATATACGGGATATCAATTTCACTTACACTTTCATTGTCATTGCATAATCGACATCGTCGACGTGTTTCAACTATCGAACGACTTCTAACAAGCTCCAATGACGGACCAAGAAGTGTTCCACATTTACGACAAATCAACGCCGTCGTTTTATCAGAACTATTGAACAATCGATCTTGAAGTAAAAATGCACAACCGTGCGAAATTAATGAATCTCGTTCCATTTCACCAAATCGTACACCACCACCTCGCCGTCGTCCCTTAATTGGTTGTCTTGTTGATACATCAACAGGTCCAGTACTTCTAACTTGCCATTTATCTGATACCATATGACGTAGCCTTTGATAGTGTACAACTCCAAAAAATATTGCCGCATTCATTTCACGTCCGTCAACCCCCGAATACATTTTTTCCGTTCCATAATAATTATATCCGCCAATTTCTAATAATTTACCAAAATAATCCATCGCCGTTTGTTTTTCATTAAATCTGAATGGCGTTGCGTCATGTACCAAACCATGAACTGCAGCAGTTTTACCTGCCATTACTTCAATCATCATAGCAATTGTCATTCTACTTGGAAATCCATGAGGATTAAATATAATATCGGGTATTAAACCAGTTTCTGTAAATGGTAAATCTTCACATTGCCATTTTTGTGAACAAATACCTTTTTGTCCAGCGCGCGAAGCAAATTTATCACCAACACTTGGATTTCTTGATATACGTAATGTTATACAAGCTCTTCTTAATCCATGACTGTCAAGTGTACCGCATAATCTAACATTATCCACATAAGCATCTTCTTTACCTTTATATTTACCAACTTTGTAAATTCCTTGTGCTCCATCACGCATGCAATAATATACATCATCAGTAGTTAATATTGAGCCAATAAATGGTAACCCATCAGCATCTAATTTCTCAATGAGTCCTGGTCTACTTGGATCGCGTTCAAAATGACTTTGTGCATCCGGCAAATCAATAAATTCGGATTTATAAATCATACCATGTGCAAAACCACGTTCATACGCCGATTTATTAATAATCATTGCATCTTCCATGTCATATCCAGTGTAAGAAATTACAGCAATAATGGCGTTTGTTCCCATAGCAAAATCATCAAGATTTATATTGTCATGATGTACTGGTCGAAATAATGGAGTACCTGGTGTTTGTAATCTATATAATTTTGTCTCTGATTGTAGTTGCCACGTTTGACATGGTGTTCCCATTGTTTGTTTACCCATCTGACATTGATACATATTTCTTGGACTTTGATTGCAGTCGGGCATTGGTATAAGACAAGCTAAATTACTGAGGAACGTAGTTTTACTAAGTTCTTTATGCGTTGTATTTTCATGAGCCTCTGAAGCTGCTATACAAATATCTAAATAAACTTGTTCAAATGTACCGATAAATTCTACTTTATTTGCTGCCAAATTTATAACTGGTCTCATCATTCGTGCTGGCCCAGTAAATAAATAAACTCCAGGATACTGCATTGGTACACTTTTCTTTGGTACTACAACAATTTCCATTGTATTTGGCACTTTATCGCCATCAACTTTTATAATACGTAACCGATTTGTCACACGAGTCACAATATCATCTTCAATTAATCCAACAACATTACCATCAAGCATAACTGTATATGAATTTTTCCAATTGGTAGCTACTTCCAATGGTGTCATACCCATTTCCACCAATAGCGGTACTATTGCGGCTTTCAAATGTGGTTCAGGATGTTTCGAAACGACACAATTCATTGTAAGATGATTAAGTAAACCACATGGTGTACCGTCCGGCGTGTGAACTGGACATATAAAACCCCAGGCGTCTGGCAACAATTGTCTGGCTTCAGTAGTTCTCATCTCTTGGAAAAATGAACCTCTATGAATAGCACGAAAATGACTCATATATCGCATTCTATTAATATTTTCTGCGACAATTGTCAATCCACTGTTTTGCATTAAACCAAGTCCTGTCGGTGTTTTAATATTTCCAGTAGATAAAAAGTTCTCCATTTGATGTTCAAATGTACCGGTCTGCTTTATTGCCTTGAGCATTTCATGAACAGTCAGGGAAGATTTGTTGCCATTTGATGTAGCATTCTTTAAAATTACCGTCCTGAGTGTGTTTAACCAAAGATACAATTTTTCTTTGAGTACTTGAAGATAAAGATGACCACCCAATAAACATTCCTGCATCATTACACCGTCAGCTCCCTCAACCGCACATTTACCATTAGCCAAACTAAATAATTTTCTCGTCATGTAAATGAGAAGATTAAATTTGTCTTTTGGATTATCTAAATGTATTAGAATACATTTTTCAATAATAAAATCACAAACTTCTTCATCAGTTGCATCATGCGGCAATTCATACAATTTAATTCTAAACATTCGGCCAATATAATTTTTACATTGGAAATGTGAATGTAAATTTTCATCATGAACTAATCGTAACATATTTAAAATACACCCTTTGTAGTATAAATCATCCTCGCATCCAGCAATTAGTGCATCGTAAATATATTTATCTGACACGTTCAACAAACACTTGAGCATTAAAATAATCGGAATATAATACAAAACTTTTTTATGTGAAAACATTAATTTTGCTGTTCCATTTGTCACATAATGCAGTGTATTATTTGTGGCTGTATTATCATCACGTACAGATCTGATTAATATACCAAGATCACTGAATAATGCACTACGTGCTTTCCATCCTGATCTTCTAATTGCTATTGGATAATTTCTACGCGTCATTAATAACATTCTTATAAGTCGTTCGTGACCTTTTACAATAAAATAACCACCCCATTCTTGTTCATGCTCGCCACGAGCAATTAATTGCTCTGGATTCAATTTATTTAAATGACATCTATTTGATTTAATCATTATTGGAATATCACCAAGATCTTTTTCAATTTGTTCCTGTTGACGTCCATCTATAGACCATCCTATTTTTATGATAAAATTACCTTTATATGTGGCACCTCTTTGTCGACATTCTGTTGGATAAATTTTCTGATTTGTGGTTCTAGTTGTTCCTGATGGTACTGCTGGTTGGTAAATTGTTGCATCTTCCACCCATAATTTCACTTTACTATTATTCGCCAGTGTAAGATAAACTGGCGTAATATCTTTTAAAGATTCTGTAAGACCTTCATCTAACATATAATTAAATGAGTCTATATGGGGAGTTCCCATTACTTGCAATAGCTGTAATCAAAGTGTTGGATTATTTATTTTTTTAGTCTTGAATAAAATAAGTAGAGATAAATAATCATTCCAAACACTTACTGGATTTTGTACATCTGGTGGCTTTCCGAAATCTGCAGATAGATTTGACAATTTCGGCTCGCTCAATATTTTTAAATTTGGTTCTTCCATTGGTACACAAGAAAGTTCAACGTAATTTCCAACGTAACTGAATTTGCACAATACAATTACTTGTTTTGTCTTATAATACTTTTTTGATATTATTCTATCATGTCTTTTCAACAAACCAAATAAATATAATAACCAAACATACAATTCACTAAAGTACTGCACGTGCTGTAAACCACATTTATTTAAGTATATACACATATACATACATATTTTTTGAGGTTATGAGTACAACTTTTACCCCGCTAAAATTCTAGCCGCTAGGCGGCGCTATCGCTTATTTTGTAGGTTATGTTTTTTAGAGGGAAAATACAAATTAAGTTATCATTTTTTCTAATTTCCTACATAACCTACAATTTCAAAGTTGTTATTCACAATGTTGCTCACAGTAGTCACAGTAGTTACAAAAACTTAGCTGGTAGTGTTTCCCCCCATAAATCTTCACACATTATATAGTTCCTTTGCATGTACATTAATTGAATGTACTCATACATTAATCGTAAATGTAATGAGACTAGTGTTCATCTCATAAATGACATGATCAACTTGTTAATTTATTCATTCGTTTACGTGGCACTCTGATCATTACCTAGCAAATTACTGTGGAACATATTCATCAAGCATTACTATATAGTTTGCAACATTAATTTTCTTGTCAAGATTAATTTATTAAAACTCATATTTTTATTATGTAAGCATTATTTTCTTTTGATACATCTCTTATCACTGTTTTTCATTTCATTATTATTATAATTTATATGACGTAAATAAAATTTTTTATATTTTCTCCACTCATTATCTATTAACACAATTGCATGTCATTCAAAATTCATAACTAAGGTTTATATAAATTCGCTTATTACATATCTGTGTATTTACAATAATAGTATAGTTTATTTGTTTTATTATAGTTGCTAATATAAAATTTATAATATATTTCAGATGCTTCCTTCAGCTTGTTTAATTAAAAATATAAGTCAACAGCTGTTTGATATTAATATCCGAACAATTCATCGTTTATCTCCAGCAATGTCTAAGTTCAATTTGCCAGAACGTTATGTTGGAAATGATAAATCTGTTTGGTATGTAATGATAAGAATAAAAAGATCATTTCATAAATTATATTTCTTATAAATGAAAGGTATAATTATTTTATTTATTTTAGGACGGAATATAATCAACTTGCTGCACAATACAAACCAATAAATCTCGGCCAGGGTTTTCCTGATTTTCACATTGTTGATCATGTCCGAAAAGCACTTCTCACTGTTGCTAACAGTGATGATCCCCTACTTAATCAATATACTCGTGGCTTTGTAAGTTTTAATACTGATAACGG
>JAQQBR010000003.1:2226022-2237481 GCA_030347285.1 Microctonus hyperodae | reverse complement strand
ATATTAATTATGTGTTTAATATTATACAATTGACAATAGTATGATAGGTTTATCATTAAACTATGCATAAGCACGTATAAAAAATAATAAATATAAAGACAAAGAGATGTATTGCGACGTTAAGTGTAAATTTAACCCGTTACCCGTTGGCATATGGGACAACAAAAATACATACATACACACGGGACAAACTCTCATTAAGAACAATTAAAATACAAGAGCTTCAGCCGCGTCTCAATTGACGCATGATGGCATTGTTGTCGTATGTACAAGTACATAAGCAGTAATTGTTTGCTCTAAATATATGACGCACTTTCAAACTACTTAAACGTTTTTATTCTTAACATTCATCTATACATATCCATGTAAATACTTTTTTAATTTTTTTCTACTTCGAAATTTTAAATTATCGATATTCTCACGCTATTAAATATAATGGAATAATAACTACGCGACTTTGTTCTTTAGGACTTATTTTTTATTTTACATATCGCGATGAGATATTATTATATATTATCCAATGTCCTTTGTGCGTATAGTTTTCTTTTTCTTTATTTTTTTTTTTCATGTAGCTGCATGTAGTGTGCAATGTTTTTATGGAGAGTAACTATATGTATTTTTATTTACTGTTGCACGCGTACGTTCGTTAGTTACATATGTATATTTTTCTTCGGGATGTTATTTTACATTGAACATCACAAATAACATGACCGACAACTACTGGTGTTACTATTGCGGTGTTGTTTATAGTGTTGGTGCACGCAGCATCCAACATGGATAGCATTAAATATATATATATTATAACAAAGACCAATAGCAAGAGTTCGTGGGAAATATTTTCTTCATATACATACATATATATATGTATATTTATATATATAAATATCGCTTTTACCTTTCGTTTTATTCATTCGCTTTTACATGAAAAGAAAAAAAAAAACTGTTGAATGAGAAAAAAAAATTCTTTTCAATTTAAAAATCTATTATCTGAGATCGAGCATTTTATTATTACTTTCACGATAATATAAAAATATATTTATTCTTTTATTTTATTGCATTTTAATATTCATTATATTCCAAGTATTTTTTTTTTTATTTTAACGTATTCATGTATTCATTCACTCATTAGCTCATTATGTTTATATATTAATTTATTAAATGATTTACTTTTCTTTTTTGCATTTCGAGAGATGAATTACATAAAGATATAGTTGAATATACATGTTTATATAGGTGATTATATATTAGTGAGAAAATCGCGCGCGACGATGAACGATTTGCGCAAACGTCTCGATCATAGTTATATCAGGGAAACATATTACACTGTGAATATCAAAGTTGCGCGTCGTTTTATTTTATTTTGTGTGCTTTCGAGTAGAGAGAATATATGTTGTGGATGAAGTAGGATTTTACTGAGTTTGTAACGCGGCGCATGTTGTTTTGCGCGTGTCAGTTTTCGCCACCGTATATTCAAGTCAAGGTATTGCACATTTATATACTTGGAATATTTATATATATGTAGAAACTGTACGTATATATATTATACAGTTATATACAATAATATATACAAAGCGAGAATGTTTTATTTGATATGAAAAATTATTATTAGACTGTTAATAAATGATTTGTAAAATATGCGCATTAAATTCAAATGGTGAAGATGAATTATTAATTTTTTTTTTTATTTATTTGTAGGAAATTATTATTTATATACAATCGGTTGTATAATATTTGAATATTTATTTATTTATTGAATAGGTAATGTTGAATAAAAATAGTGAAAATAATTATGAAAATTTTATTTTTATATAAAAAATTGTTTTATTGAATGTTGGATTATTAATTTGGGAGTATGAAAGTATTTTATTGGGATAGATTATTGTATATTGAATATTTCAATAATTTTAATGAAGGCATGGAGAAGTGTGTTACACACGTAGACCACGTGTTTAAACATGCAGACAACGCGGAATGTAAAAAATGTATATTTTTTTTCCGTTCAATTTGACTGTGACGTAACTGAATAAACATTTAATGTAGTGAGACTGAATTCCTTAACATTATCACTAAGTACACATGCATTTATTAATTTTTTCTTTCATTTTTATTCAAGTCAATGCACATAAATTTTTGTGCGAGCAACAAAAGAGTTTTTAGCTTGAAAAAAAATTCGTATCCCCAATGGCTTTGAGTTACATATGTGTATATATATTTATATATATTTGTATAACGGTATTTTTAATGATTAGCACACTAAACAGCATTTTGAAAGGTGTGACTTTTTTCCCCCTTTCAGTTAAATTTTATTTTTACATTCAACTTTAAAAATATAATTATTTAATATTTATAAAACATGCGGAATAATTATACTAACGATTTTTTTGTCTTCTACATTTTTCTTAGCATTTTATTTTATTTTATATATTATTATTGTCATCTTGACACATGTCGAATTGGATTCTTTATTTTATAATACGATGAAGTATATAAATCGACGGTGAAAATAATATAACGGTGACACGACGATGCAGATGTTGCCGACACATTCACGTGTTTAAGGAAGAAAATTGTGAGGTCGCGCAGACGTAAAGCCACGTGTGTACCCGGAGAACATAATATCTTTTCAACCATTGTATACAAACATTATGTAGTTAGAAAACAATGCTTCAACATTATCTAACTTATAAATATGTGTTTATAAATTATATCCATCACAAAAATACGCAAATGATAATATAAAAATTATTCAAGAAAACCAAAATAAATTATAATACTTTCCTGATAAATTTTTATAAATATATATTCTCTCTCATACTGTTATTTTCTCCAATTGTTTGAATACAAAAAAAAAATTTTTTCCACTTTATATACACTTTCGCCCCATATTTATTATTATCGTGACATGAAATTATTAAATCCTGTTGTGCCACTACTCGCATTCTTCAACGTCACTAAAACGTTGTTCGATTTATTAAATACATATATACATGACGTATATAAACATATATATATATTTTAAATACATAGATATACATTTGCTTATTTTTTCCTCCTCCCTTTTTTTGCGTAATAAATATATTTAGAATTTTTTTTTTCTCTTCCCATTTTCTTTTTATACTTCACGACATGGCGTATCCGTGAAAGCGTGACGTAGAACGATAGTATGTATATGTGTATATAGGAATCCTTATATTTTTTGTGCCGGAAGGAAACATTGAATTATTGAGATTTATATATTTATATTTAACATTCATAAAAAAATATTATAAGAAAACAAAAAATTTTTTTTTTTTATTTATTCATTTACACGCGTACTTTATATTTTTAACTATAAAGATTAACATATCACTGAAGTGTTATCACTTCGCATACGACCCGCATTTTGAAATAAAAAAATATATATGTACATAGACAGAAAGAATATTAAGCCATATACCAGGTGGAACAAGTTATCGCACTTGAAAAACACGAAGAAAAAAATTCATGTAATATATATTTAAAAAAAAAAGACCTTGGTAGTTATCATGATTATTTTTTGATATAAAGCATTTTAAGTTTAGCTCAAAGGCTGTATACAAATTTTCTTTGGCAGTCAAAATTATAAAAAATGATAGCTTAATGTGTTTTTTTTTTATATAATACACCAATGGGCATAAATTAATCGAGCGATAACACCTCACAGTAATTATGACGCAAGCGATATTATCTTTATATTATATTGATTTTGTTATTTTATTATTTATTTTCACCTATATTAACCTACATTTATTACAACATTACATGCATTAATACATCAGCATCGCAATATTTTTTATCAAAAAAACAAAACAGGAATAAACCAGTGTTTTGAAAAAATTAAATGAAGAAATAGTGAATTAAAAGGTATCATTAGAATTTTTATTTATTAATTATTTTGCTGTTTCAAACTCTTGCCACAGGTATACTGTGAAAATAAATTTCTTTTGTGTATACACTACCGTATTAGTTGTAAAATAGTGACGTAATTGTGGCGGGATGTGCGGTGTATTCCATTGGATAGTACGGAAGTCTGGGCAACTGGTTCGTTACAGTCTTATAGTCAATGTAAATAATTAAAAAAAAAAAAGAAAGAAAGAAAGAAACGATTACAACTTATACGTGCGGGTTAATGCTTGTGTATACGGGAAAGCTTTGTCAGTAGTCATTCGACGCTTCTTCAAGTCGGAACTCGCGTACAATATAATTAATAAAATACTGATGTACAGTGTATATAATTATATTTATGTGTATATCAAATTATTTCTTCATCCAAGATAATAATCAAATTGATAACACGACTATTAATAATAATTTGACAATGGAAAAATATGTTTGTGTGAAAGGAAAAATGTATACATTTTTTCTTCATTATGTGTACTAATAAAGGACCGTCGTCGTCGGCGACTGCCTGTCAACCGTACAACGACATTATCGTCGCGATTATATTATACATTATCGGCATGGAAACACCGCGCCCGAGATAACCTGCAGGCAGTCGTTCGCGTGTCGTGAACGAACCCCAACCAAGTAGACCGAGAGAGAATCAATTTTTATTATTCATTTTTCGATCTGATTCCAAATAAAATTCCTCCACAAAGTGTATTCAAAGTTTCTGTGATAATAATATATATAATAAATAATTTATTTTACAAAATGTCGTGCAAGAGAAAAATTGATTTAAAATATTCATACGATTATGGAACGGTAAGATTTTTATTTTTCATTTCATTTCAAAGATATACAATGAGAAAATTTTTTTTTCTCAGTAATAAATAAAATGTAAATTTATTTTATAAAAAAAGTTTTACTCTTTCTACATATAGAATAAGTCTTTATATATATGTACGAATATATATACATAATATATAAGCGATATATAGATATACAGATACATTTATATACCGGAACAATTGCGCGTGTCTTGTTCATGAACGATCGACTACAACCGAGTCACGCCGATAACGTTTTTCCATCCATCCTCCTCTTTCATCTCCACCCACTTTCAATACATAAATATATATACACACTAATATACATATATATCTATACTTGCTCCTTTATATCCTGCTGCAACCGCAAACCATGTAACATATCGACAGCTCGTGCTTTGAAACTTTTACACCTGCGTCCGTGATAAATCAAGATTGGTGCAAATGTTTTTCTTAACTTTATTAAATTTATATACATGTATATAATAAGTCTATTCATTTGTATACAGCGATGAAGACTGATGGAATCAGCTGACACTTTATTTTATAGATGAAAAATATATATTCATTTATTTTTTTTTTTTCTATTTATATGTCTAAAAAATTTTAAAGAACTGCGATAAAAGTAATAGAGATAAAGTAAAATTAAAAACAAAAAATATTGTCGCTCTTTGTGTGTTTTGTTTTTATATGTATGTATATCTTCCCTTTATAGTTCATACTCTCTTATAGCAAAAATAATATATAGCTTATATGTATTATACATACATATACACATACCTGTGCTCTTCTTTGCCTCACTCCCTTCGTAGCAAACGTTGCTCCTTCCTAAGAAACTCCAGAGCATAAAGTTGACCAGTACAATCGCGCCAGCCATCGCGAGAGCACTATTTTAAAGCACATATACCAAAGTATATAATAAATAATTATTATAAATAAAAAATAATATTTCAACAATTTTAATTAATCTGAAATTTTATCGTTCATTTGAATTATATATTCCATTGTATTCAACGATAATTTATAAGGTATTGTTTATTTTTTTATTTTATTTAGTGACGTTATAGAAATTAATAATATTAAGTTATTAAAGAATTATATATATAGTTATATTTAATTGCGTTAGTAATTGATGTAATGGCTCGTTGAAATATCCAAAAGACTCAAGGCCATGTTTAGTGTTATTATAAAATGTTTGTTTAATTTGTTTGTGTATAAGAAAATATAACTATGCTATTATTATATTCAGCATGTGATGATGTGTGTGTCTTGATATATAGTTGACAATGATGCCGGTTTGAACAATTGATATAATTAAATAAAAGAGAATATGGATGTATGTTTATATGTATTTAGAAATAATCTTTGTATAATGATATTATTGAGTATATCTTTGCGCAATCATTTTCTCGTGTCTATGTATTCATTATTTATTTTATTTTTTTTTTTCAATTCTTTATACCATGTGGTTCTACGTGGAGAAAGTGTAACCAATATATGCTATTTTGTTTCATCGTTTTATATGTTTAGTCTCGCTTCAACATCCTGGTGAACGCAAAAGTGGATTGTATATTAAAAGAAATTAATTCTTGGTGATTTTAATTCATTTTTCGTTAGTTAATTTATTTTATTTTCATGGTTATACACGTTTAGTTATTTTGTTTATTGCGGGAAATTTAATGGGGGGTTTATAAATTTTGTAGAGTATTTTAACTGAGTTGTAAATACCTGTACACTGTGGGGGAACATTCCCGTTGGTCCTTTCAATTTTCTTTCGTGGCCTCATTGCTGTATTAGAGACGCTCAGGGAGGTCTGAAGTAGCAACAATAGAATTGAGAGAAAAAAATTTAAAGGATTGCTCATAGGATAATTACAGGGTTTTGAATGTTTGTCTGACACGTGAATGGTTTTAACTGAGAGTAAATGATGCAGATAAATATATGAGAATCTTTGAGTAGTATTTTTTTTTTCTATTTTGTTGAGAAATATCCACGTGTGAACGCACCTTTAGGCGTCTCCGAGACGAGTTTTCGAGACTGGCGCTGAACGCCGGACCAAAACGGGTTCGTGTGAATCATGATAGACATTTTTTTTTTATTTTTTTTCATCCATGCGACTTATAACCGTCACACACACACACATTTGAGAATGTGGATTCGACAATTGGATGATGAGAATATTGATAGCAAAAAAAAATTTTGCAACAGTATTTGGCGAAAAAAAAATTTTAATCACATACAATTGCTCATAATTCTCGATAGAGTATAAGAAATTTATATTATTATGGAACTTTTTTTCTGTGTCAGACTACTCTGCCCTACAATTTAATTTATATCTGAATCTGCAATACAATTCTCTGCCGTGAGCACGTTTGAAATAGTATATACAAAGTATCCAATAAAAATAAATGCATTAAACCTCGAGGTGATTTTATAATACATTAACTTTTTTTTTCTTGTTCTAGATGGAAACTGAGGTGCGGTCATTAAAGCAGGAGCTTACACGTACCCGAGAGGCACTGAAATCAGCAACAAAACGTTGCCGTGAACTCGTGCGAGAATTGGATTCGTTGAATGTTTGCCATGAATCCGAACGTACTCTGCGAGATCAGCAACTTTCAAGGATTTTACGTGCTCTATTAGTACTTGAGTCGCGACTTAGGCAGGAACAAAAGTCGATTCGACAGCAGCTTTGTGAAAAGGACAATGTAATCAGGAATCAACAACTTGAGATTGCACGATTGAGAAGATATACAAAAAATTATATTAAAAATAAAAGAGAACAGGGAACGAATAAAAATTCACCAGAAAAAAATGATGTAAATAAAAATTGTGAAGACCTTGAAGCCACAAGTGCTAATACTACAGCCATCACATTTGAAGATGGTAGCTTGGACAAGGATATTCAAAGTTTAAAAAGAGAAATAGTGATTAAATTAAATCACCAAGAGGATGTTAAAAATAGAAATAAAGATTGCGGTGTAAGGAAAACCGACAGTTTTGCTGGTAGCGATGTATCAAAGGAGAGTCTCACTAGTGAAATAACCGATGGTTCAATAATAACTACAACAACTGATGGTAGTGCGTCATTATTAAGTACAGAAGGATTTTGCGAGGGTGAAAGTTCCGATATATCACCTGGTTCGACGTTGAATAAATCTTGTAGCAGGCGTACAACGTCCGATAGCGATACTGAACTTACTCGGACAATTTTGAATGATTTGAATGATCAAACTTCTGAAAACAATGATAATTGTGGTGAGGATTACGATGATGATGATGATGATAATGATAATTATCCGACGCCGCGACGTATTGGTATTACCAGAACAGAGCCATTACAAATTAATGAAAATGGAGTTATCAAAATGTCAAGAAGTGATAGCAAAGATGACGGATTAGATTGCACATTTGTTTCTGAAGATGACGAACAAAATGAACCGATTTATGTTAATACATGCACGGAAAATAATGCAAAAAATTTGCAAGATTGTGATAATCGTTTGGTTGATAAAATAAAATTCAGTAATGATAATGAGCGTGTTAATATTCCCCAAGAGGAAAAAAATTTAGAAGACGGTAATTGGTACAGTGATCCAGACGAAGATCGAATTAGTGATGATGTATTTCGGCACAATTCTTCATATAGACCAAATAGTAATCACAATTCAGTTCTTGAATGCGTTAATCAAATACTTTTACGTGATATGGAAGAGGAAGAAAATGTTTCATCAGTTCCACGAACGTTTAAACATCGTGGAAGAATTGTTCGTTTTCAATCAGCACGATTGTCGGATATTGAATCCGTTGGCTCAGAAATGGAGAGGAGAAATTCTGAAGAAACAACAATGGATAAAGAATTGACAGAAACGGGAAATTTTGAGAATGCTTGCTCGGAAGATGAATTTGGAATGAGAGTGGATCCACCATTGTATTCAACGATTAATTCGGGTACCGTTGGATCAGAGTCCAGTCATGAAGAAGAACTCGAGGACTCTCAATTGACCCGTGCAATACCCATTGTGATCATTGAACCGAATGAAGATATTGATGTGAGGAGCGATATATCTTCAGTGTCGCCTGATCTCTCTATGAAATCTAAAACGACTAATCGTTCGTCAAGTCCTATTTTGAGACTGGAGAGAATTGAAGAGAAAACGTGTTTGTCAATGTCGTCAAAAGGTTTGACAATAGCTAAAAATTTAGATTATGAAGACATTGAATCACTTCCAGAAATTATTTCACCATCACCAAAAACACCACCGGCACTTCCACCTAAGCCACAATTCCGTAATAATACTTTAATTCTTAAAAAAATACCCAGTCCGTCATTTTTAATTGATGAAACACGTAAAAAACATTCACCTATCGTTCACACACCGGCATACGTTAAAAATATTTTTGGTATTTCATCACCGTCTAAATTATCTAAAGGATTGTCATCAAGAAGTCTAGTCTTTGAGGATAAAGCCATTAAAACACCAATTAATAATAATAATTTTAAAGACAATAATAAATCCAAATCATTATCAAAATTTAAAAATTATAAAGATCATATTTTTTGTGATACAATAAAAGCTCCGCGGGTCACAAATATTGTGCGACACTTTGAGGAATTTAAAATTGGTAGCGATACAGATAATCGTCGTAAAACTAAATCGCTTGATCGACGTCCACCATTAGAAATTGAAGAGATGGATATAAGACAAAATTTTGAAGAATTTAATCTAGACGAGTGTGATTTATCAGATGATCCTGATCGACCTGATGGTGATGGTTCTGATAGACTTGGTAAAACGTCAATTACTAATAAACAAGATAATGATTCCTACAATATGGGAGATAATAATAATTCAGGATATATAAATAATAATTCAAATGGTATCTACGATCATTTCTTAGAGGCAACTGGACTCAGCACTAAGTCAATTTTAACGCCATCACGATTGCTAAGCAATCATAAGAGTATGCTGAAGCCCAAGGACATCAAGTATAAGAATAAAATAAAGGCTGTAGGTACAGAAAAACATAATAATGTATTGCCAACATCTGGAAACGCTAATATTCATGTAAGACATTGGAGTGGACCTTTTGTTTGATGGCTACAGCTACCACAGTGACCGATTGATTACAATTCCATCAACAAATGTGACCACGAATTATACGCTCGATGCTTCGCTGAGGATTCGAGCATGACGAAAAGCTCAAGGACACACAAGGGATCATTGAGTCGTGAAATCAATATATTCTCAATATATCCTTTTTTTTTATTGCTTTTTTCTCTCTCCAGTCTTATATTATTGTATAGAGTGCAGTCATTATTTTTTGTGAGACATTTAATTTTGTTATAAGTGGTTTAATTGTATAAAAAGAAGAAACAAATTTTTTTTTTAATTGGATTGTACATTAAATTAATTAATTTAGTATGTCACTCTTAATTTCTTTTTTTTTTTTATTTACATACACTTATTACTTTACCTACAAGTATTGTAAAATTTTAAACGGTTAATTATTTTGTTATTTATATTGTTCTCTACTTAAAATAAATGTCACATTATTTCTTGAAATTTTTACAAGTGGAAAATTTATTTTGTGTACATTACCCAAAGAAAGATGGTGATTTATAAATGTATTTTACTTGTATTACCAGTAATTGATTCTATACCAATCAGTTCAGTATATTCAGAAGACTAAAAGCTATTGTTGGGTCGTAAGTTCTGTAGCGAAAGGGATTATCCACAAAGGATTGTGGGTAGCTGAGGAAAATTAAAACAAATAATTGTTCGATTTGGAATTTAACATGTGATTTTTGAATCACAAAATATTTAAGATCGTCTTGATCAATGAATGGTCATTAGAGAGACATTTCCTTCTTATTCAGCTGATGGTAATAAAAATGGCGTTATAGAAATTTTATAATGCGCATGCGTTGAAAATGCGCCCTCTGTATAACACTGATTGATACTCTGTATGTGTGGACTCTCTAAACTCTTTAAAGTAACCTCAATTTTGTTGATATTCTTTTTTTGATATTGTATTATTGTTTATATTGACAAAAACTTTATTGTGATTTTCAATCAACATTTATTTGTGATTTATTTATAAATATGAATACCAAACAGAAAGAGATTTATATAGAAAACTTTGATTTTCCATATTGTGATGAATCGTCCAAGTATGAAAAAGTTGCAAAAATTGGTCAAGGTACATTTGGGTAAGTGTGAAATAAATTATATTAATAATTAATGATGGATAAATTAATTGATAATTCATTATATTTAAGTTCAATCACATTGTAATTTTTATTTTAGAGAGGTGTTCAAAGCCAGAGATAAGAAACAGGTGAATAAATTTGTAGCAATGAAAAAAGTGCTGATGGACAATGAAAAAGAAGGGGTTAGTTCATGGATTTTTGATTTATAAATATTCAAATTGAATATTTTTAATGATTATATATTGAAATAATCCTTCAATTTTTAGTTTCCCATTACTGCCCTTCGTGAAATCAGGATATTACAACTACTAAATCATGAAAATGTAGTTAATTTACATGAAATCTGTCGAACAAAAGGTACTATACCATTTAATTTTCACGTAAAAAAAATCAATCTATTACCTCGGACATCAAAATATCATATGTGCTTTTTTTCTATTTACAGCTGCACAGTACAATCGCTATAGATCGACATTTTATCTCATTTTCGAGTTTTGTGAGCATGATCTTGCTGGATT
>JAQQBR010000003.1:2204629-2214743 GCA_030347285.1 Microctonus hyperodae | reverse complement strand
CCAAATGGAAATTCGGTGAACGAAAATTGGATAGTGAAATAAGTCGTGGGTATCCCAAAAACCGCATTGTTTCAGTGAAATTTCTTAAATCTCGACACGACATTTTTATATAAATTTTTGACTGTTTCTTATTGTTTAATTTTTGATTATAAAAATAAACAATAATATGAACTATTAATGTAATGCTTAGACTAAAAGTGTTTAGTGATTTTTTGTGTGTAATGTAATCGTTTACAACTTGGTAACCTTGGCAACGCGACGCCACGATAACCACACAATGACCACGATGTTAAATCCACTACTTAAAACTACTATGTCATATAATGAATAATAAATTTAATAGGTTTTATACTTAAAAAATAAGATTTTAAATTAAAATATGTAATATTGTGAATGGTATATTGCTTCTTTATCAGCTAGTATTTACACATTATAAATAATTGTTATGAACTTGTTTTATTCAAAACTATTATATTATTAATCAATATCGCACGAATTTCGAGCTTGTTTGATAGCTGATCTATGTCGTTTTTCGAAAACACGCGTTCGAGCAGCTTTTATTTTTTGTTTTCGATTTGCTTCTTCTGTTTCTGGAGATATTGGCGGCTTTTCAATCAAACATTTCCTAATCATTGTTCTCAATCTATGTAAAGCATCAGCAAGATTCAAATTCTGTAGACGTGTCAATTCAGACTTTATTATTAAATATCCATCTTTACTTATTCGATTTTTCTCCTGAAATAATTTGAAATATAAAATCAATTTTTATATAATTTATATAAAAAATTATATGTACAAATTTTCATGATATTGTTGATGGTGAGTTTGGAATGATTGAATAATTACCTGTACCAACAATTTTTGTTTTATTTCATCAGACAACCAATTGGCAGTTGCAACATGAAATCGGAGATCTACTTTAGTATTTGTAGAATTAACATTCATTCCACCAGGACCACTGCTATGACTGTAAGTCACTGTTAATTCTTTCATAGGTATGAAACCCGAGAACTTTGCATTAGGTTCCAGTGGAGTCTGAAATAATTCATAAACCATCAATATTATACTACAGATAATGAACAGAACACACAAATTATAAAAATTATGTTCAACAGATATCAAACTGGTATTAATTAATTTTATTAATGTAGTTTACTTACAAATGTAGGCGTGAAAAGTTTGACATTCTTTTTCGGGTAGAGATTTTCAAGTGCATAAACACTTTTGTATTCAGCATTTTGAGTTAATAATCGGCTAAAGTAACAAAATGAGCTTTTTGTGGGTAATTGTTGCTTGATAAGCTCTTGACCCACACGACGAGCAAAGTAATTCATGTTTTATTTCCAGTATTCTTCAAATTAATACTAAAAATAATTTAAGACTTCACCAGTCACTTGAAAAAATTTAAGGTTAGGTTACCGGCTTATGTATTTGAACATGGTCGAAATCTCCCGATTAATCGAAACATCGATATTTTTTTGGTCAAATGCACAATCGATTCTTTCAATCGATGCTCCTGCGTTTCGATTAATCGATTACCGACATTTTTTTTCAAAGCACTGAAGATGGAACACTCTTAGAAAATTCGTACGTTTTTGTGGGAAACTAGAATTGTAACCTGCACAAAGTTTGAATATAAATATTTTATTCGTTATTAAGAAGATGTACTATTTATTACTCCATTTACATTCGGAAAACGTTGATAAATCTATTCTATACGCCGTGAGTTGATGACAAATAATGAGATTATGAGTTTAATTTAAAATTGTAAGTAACAATTTAATTATTTATTTCTAGGCTTATTTTAATTATTTATTTCTATACTTAATCAAAAAAGTGTGTCGAATGTAGATTTTTTTCTGCCAGTATGACCAGTGGTAATTGAAATTGATTGATATTTTTCATAGGACTCCTTTGCGATTGCCGCCAAAATTTTTGCTGAGATATTGCCAGTTTCCCTCACCATGTTCGAGAAAAATCCACTTTCATTTTGCAGTAATATATGTGGATGATCAAATTCCTGTAAGTCAAATTTAAAATTGCTTATATAGATGTAATGTACGTATAATAATTCACAGCAACATTATCATGAAGTCACAAAAAATTTCAACTTACCACAATGCTACCAGTATCCATAACTAAAATTTTATCGCTATCAATGACATTATGAAGTCGATGAGTAATTATAATTAAAGTACGGTCTGAAAACATTTTCTTTATAGTTTCTTGAACAAATGCATCAGTTCTAGAATCAACATTAGCAGTCGCCTCATCCAGAATAAGAATTTTATTCTTGTTAATGATAGCACGAGCAAGACAAATTAGTTGTCGTTGACCTATGCTGAAATTAGCTCCGCCATCATTATTAATAATAAAATCCAATCCTAGTTCTTTCATCCCAACATGTTCCAATGCCGCATAAAGAACACTATCATCAAATTCTTGACATGGATCCATGTTCTTTCTAAGACTTCCTGAGAATAAGAATGGATTCTGTGGAATAATACTAATTCTCGAACGACAATCATGAAGTCCAATTGTCCCTAAATCAATACCATCAATTTCAATAACTCCTTTAATATTAGCAAGACGAAATAATGCTGATACAATTGAAGTTTTCCCAGCTCCTGTTCGTCCAACGATTCCCACACGTTCCTGCGAATTAATTGTAAAATTAATATGATTCAATACAATGGGTTGCATTAATCCATATGACAAATAAACATTTTTAAATTTAATGTTGCCTTCAGTCGGCCAATTTTTCGGTGGTCTTTTCTCTATTTCACTATCTGCTGATTCACTTTCAATATTCGTATATTCTATCACGCGTTCCACCGATGTCATTTGATTTTCCAATTCAGCGGTTTGTCTCATTCCATATTGTAATTTACCAGTTATTCCAATACATTGAGTGATTGCTAAACCAACATTGGCACCTTGTCTAAATTCCGAATCTTCTGGGAGAAGTAAAAAACTCATTATCACTGCAATTATATAAATGAGAAAAATACTATCTAACCAAAATGAAAGCGCACGTGATGAAGCAATAACAATATACCACGCAGACGAATGAAGATCTTGATGACGATCAAATTCTTTAATGAGTATTTCACCTGCTTCAAATGATCTTATTGTCACTAAACCTTTAAGCGTTGCACAGAAGTGATTATAAACTGGTGATCTAGTGACGCCTTCAATACGTTTAACGCTACGACTCGTTTCGACGTAAAAGGCACGTAAAAGATAATATAAAATTGAGATAATTACTGTTGGAATTAATAACCAAGGATTTGAAATAGTTATAACTACAATTGTGCCTATAACTCCTAGAGCAATTTGAATGCATTCGATAACTGTAACTGGTAATAATTCGTCAATTAATCCCATGTCTTTAGAAAAACGATTTAAAATTCGTCCGGAAGTATTTGTATTGAAAAAATACATTGTCGCACGAGTTATACTATAAAATAGCGCATCGTGCAGGCGCTTTGACGCTCGTATAAATACTTCATAGATGGCAAACGATCTAGTAACACTTATAACTATTGTTAAAAATATCAAGCCACTGAATATATATCTACAAGTATTTTTTGATAGCATTGAATCGAGTGTATCTGAAATTATCAATGTATTGTTGTTGATAGAAGTTTCATTGGTATTAAATATTGCTCTGTTATTCTCTTCTATTTTAATCCAATATGTCAGAAACCAATCAACTCCACTTCCACTCAATTGTGCAGCAATAAAAGGCAATATGGTGAGAAAAATAATGCAATAATTTCCGCCAGATTTTACATATGATTTCCATATGGAACTATTAATTTTTCCTGTTTCTCGAGTTTCTTCAATTTCTTTGATCTCATTTTTATTTTCGTTTTTCATGTTACTTGTTGATAATGTATCATCTGTTGAGATGATACTACCACGAGAGTTTTTGCAACTGTGAGATAAAGACTTCTTCTCGGGTTCATCAATAAATGAACCTTGATCAAAAGCATTTTCAAAATTGATTCCCATGTTAATAAGATCACGATAAGTACCTGTGGCAAATACATTACCATCTTGCATTACAATAATTTTATCCACATCATGAAGTAATTGAATTTGATGAGTGACAAGAATTCTCGTATGTTCATGTAAATATTTGTTAATACACTCTTCATATATACGTTTACCTACATGAACATCAAGTGCACTCAGCGGATCATCAAAAAGATAAAGTGATGCATTAGTGTAAACAGCACGCGCTAAATTGATTCGTGCTTTTTGTCCACCTGATAAACTTATTCCATCTTCACCAATAATTGTACGATCTCCATGAGGTAATTGAGCAAAATCACGTTTTAATTGACACACTTTAACAACTTCATTGTATTTTTTAAAATCCATTGGACTTCCAAAAAGAATATTTTGTCGAATAGAACTTGAAAATAGCCATGGCTCTTGACATGCATATGATATTTTATCAGGTACATTTATATCTCCACTTTTTATGGGAAGTTCTTTTAATATAACATGAAGTAAACTAGATTTTCCAGATCCAACTTTTCCAACAATCGCCACTAACTCTCCTGATTTAATATTCAAATTAATTCCATTCAATGCATAATTCTGATCATTGTCCAGCCATTTAGCATAAACATTATCAAAGAGAATCGATTTATTTTCATTTTCTTCAACATTACTCAATAGTAATGACAATTCGCTATTACTTTCACTTTTTTTTTTATCTGAAAAATTTTCAATTATTTTATCTTTAAATATCAATTGATTTTTTTCGTATTCAATTTCGTTATACATCAAAAATTGTTGTACACGTTTTATTGACGCATTGAGTTCAGCTATTTGCATTACACCAAGTGGAAAGAAAATAGTGACAGTATGTTGCAAATTAGCATAATAAGCAGTTAATATAAATACTTTTTCAGTTGATATTGTTCCATCATTGAAAATATATCCGAGTATTGCTACATAAAGTGCTAATCTCGATATAAACATAGAAAATGACATGAAAATACTCTTAATATAACTGCTATATCTAATAATATTCATTTCGCTACTTCTAGCTGCTTTAATTATATTTCTAAATGGATTTTCCCATGTGTGCATTTTAATCGTTTGAATTCCATGAATCATTTCGTTTGTTAAACGAACTCTTTCATCAGTTTTCGTAGCAGTACTCAATCGTAGATTTGTTAATTTATTTCCCAACCATCCTTCCAGTGGTATAAATATTACAAGTACAAAAACGCCGCCAAGTGCAGCCCATCCGGCTTCGATATACATAAAGTAACTTGCAATAATTGTTTGCAAAGGCGCAATCCAGAGATAGTGCAAATTTAATAATGTCGTATCAAATCTGCTAACATCATTTGACAATAAATTCACTGCTTGACCGACTGTTGTTTCGTTCAAAGCTATTTTTGATAGTTTCAGAGCTTTACGATAAATTAGAGAACAACATGACACACGTATTTTCATACCAATATGAAGTATTTCCATCCAGGTAATACTCTCAAAAATAACATTCATTATTGCAGTTAATACGATACAACTTCCGTAGATATAAGCTTCATTTATTGATATATTATCATCAATAAAATATTGCACAAATCGACCAAGTACTAATGGCTGGAGCACACTGAATGAAACAGAATTAAATAGCACTTTTTATTTATGGATTTTTAATATTGAATTTGTCTATATATGTGTATACGTTATTACTTACCGCATCACAACTTCCATCAGTAAAGCAATAAAACCATAAAAAGCAAAACGCCCACCGAATACCTTTATTAAAACTTGTCTTAAATTTATTGGAATATTATTTTTGTTGTTATTTTTCTTCTTACAACTCTCAAGATGATTTTTCCATGCTGCAGCTAATTTCTCACCGATTATATTGCTTTTATGTTCTTTTAATGGGTCATAAAGATCTTTTAATTCAAGATCTCTCTTGTAGCCTAAACGAAAAATATCCAATATCCATCTGCAAGTAATTAGTGTATTAATTACAATTACATATCGAATAGTGTTATATTAAATTTCCAAGAATGAAAATTCTATTAAAGTCAAAGATAACGGATAAAAAAATATAATAAAATATAATATGATAAATATACTTACGTGTATGTGACAGCATTAAAGAAATTTGCTCCTTCACGAGGATTTTTTCTCATCTTTTCTTTAATATTTCCATCCATTTTTGTAATATTAATTTTTTTCCAATCTGTAATGGGAACCTAAAAAACAATTACATTCATATACATAAATAATTTTTTTTTGTTGAGAAAAAAAAGTGATTTTAGAAATTAATTATGGACATATATTGTAAATATTATAACTAGGTCATTGAAATTTTGAAATACTTGAAAGCACGTGCTTGTAAATATATATTCAAAAATGAATTTAAATGATAAGAAATAAATGTCGCACAATTGTGTTATACGATGAGTGATGAATCTAATTATCATAATATCTATATCAAGTTACACTAGAGAGTTATGACTGTAACACATCAATAAATCAATAAAAATATTACAGAGCTGTTATTATTAATTACAATAGATTGCAAAATTTTATAAGAAGTTAGGGTAATTAAATCAGGCAAATTATGGAAATTTCATTTCCTGTTTATAAATACAGATGTGGGATTATTTTCAATATGTTTTTTATCAGAATGAAATGAGATAAGACGAAAAAATCTATAAATGAATGAGCTGATATAATTGTTTGATATAATAATTATGCTTCCAAGAATAAGCGTATTAAATAGCAATTAATATGTGAAGCACGTGATTTTATATTGTGGATATCAAAATTTTGCCATTTGATTGATAATTCTAGAAAAATTATCCAAAATTATAACACAATTAA
Source organism: Microctonus hyperodae (assembly GCA_030347285.1). NCBI lineage: Eukaryota > Metazoa > Arthropoda > Insecta > Hymenoptera > Braconidae > Microctonus > Microctonus hyperodae. Next base: position 2,207,867 of record JAQQBR010000003.1, on the reverse strand, counting down.
AAGTAATAAATACTTAAAAAATTTTTTGAAAAAAATAAAACACTCGCGCTATGTTTAAAGACAATTATGTCTATTTCTCTGAATGTTATACAACGTCATTATTAAATTATTTTATTGATTTGAAATATTTGAACAAATATATTTTCTTTGTTACACACGTTTCCAATTTTTTGTTGCAATGTTATTCAATGATAATTGAAATAGAAGAATTTCGCTATAAAATTCTTTATTTATGCTCAACTTACATCAAGTGATACACCTTGATATACACATTTGAAACTGAGTTACCATGGTAAAGATATTTTCTTTATACTCATAAATACTATATGTCTCTGCAGTCGCCCGTGTGTATATCTGATTGCGCGGACATTTTAAACGATATGTAGTTTAATTATCAAAAATTTTCTATCAAAATTGGCATTTTATAGTTCTTCAGTAAGATATTCCAGAACTCATTTCGACTGAATGAATCCTTGAGAAATTTTTCATCAAATGTTATAAAAAACTCAGTAATACGTATATGTAGTGAAATTATTTATACAAAAATGAGCTCGAATGACATGAATTTTTCAGAATTAAAAAAAAATTTTTTTCTTATATAAAATTGAATAGATTCAACAATATTTTTTACACGTAAAGCTGGGGTATGAATCATTCGTGACAAGTGACACGAAGTCAAATGCAAGGAAAATAAAAAGAAAGAAAAATATTATTAAATAAGTCATCAAATATACTACAAAATAACTATATGAAAAAATCGGAAAAAATATGCAATATTGGTTTTACGCAGTGCTGTTTGCTTCCATATTGTGGCAAAGTGATGAGGCGGTAATCAGCCTTATTAGTGTATTAATTTAATTAATTTGTTATAAAAATACAAAAAAAAAAATCATAACCGTTTTGAAAGATTTATGAAAGTCTTGCATTTTATACTTATGTAATATTTGCTTCTTAAGTTTAATTTCGGGATTTATAATTTTAATTGTATAAATTCAGGTGATTGTGATACTCATTTATGAAAAAAAATTGCAATATTCCATAGAAATCTGATATAATTAAGAAGAGAAGTATCGTCACCTGCTGTGTTCATTCACATATGAGACAAAACAAGCACAGATGTATCTTGCATACAAAGTATGATGAATGGTTGCCTCTTATACATTTTGGACACTCAAAATAAATTTGTTATAAAAGTAGAAAATTGAAGAAAAAAAAAAATATTTTCATGGATAATATTAATATCAATTATGAGATTTTTTTGGAGCATGGGTTGAATATCCATCACTGGCATATCTGTTTTATTATAACTTAACATATTGTGTTCTTGATAATATTGTCTGACTTCAAGGTTTTATACAGAGGAACAATAATACAATACTACCAGATTCATATAATAACTGAAATTATACATTATTTATTAGAGCTATAAACCTTTATGTATAAAGAAAGTGTTGTTTGAAACACAATAATACGTATATAATATTCATGGGTATCTTTTTAGTTTAATTTTTGGATAATTAGAATGATAATAAATGGATCATACATCACAAGACTTTAAAGATACAGCTGTACCATCAAATTTTTTATTATTTTTTTTATTTCATGACGGATTTATTACCGAGATATAAATTTAGTTCACATGAAATTGTAATTATTGATGATTGAAGAAATTAAAAATATTTATATTAAAAGGTGAAATAAAAAGCAGAATGTAGGCCAACTACATCGTCTGCTTCACTAGTAGATATTAATGATGGTATTATTGCAATTGATCATAAGCATTCGAATAAATTAATAAAGTATGTAAGTGAGTAATTGAATAATTTTCAAGCGAAAAATTTAAAAATTAAATATATCAACCGACAGATTTTTCAGGAGTGGCCGAGCGATTGCCATCGAAAAATTGAAGCAATACTACATTATTCATGAAATTCAGACACCTGTATTGACATACGAAATGAGATAGGAAACTCACGGTTTACAGAGTAAACATTTACTGTCTGAAAAGCAAATCAGGCAAAAGCAACGTAATTTATTGTTTTGGTTTGGCCACTTTGAGGCTAAAAGCTTGAGATCGGTTGATTAAGTACGATTCATGTATAATCCCAGATAAAAATATAAATGATAAAATAACAAAATATTCAAATGGTAGAGAGATTGATAAATCGGTGATATAGACTTTTTTTTAGTTAATATTAAAAGTACTAATTGAAATCTAAATGTGAACGTATCACACAAAAGTTTAGAAATTGAGCTTTGCATAATATGGCTTCTGTCATTCACTATCATTGCACTATCATATAGTATAGAGAAAGATATACTTGCACAAGTTCAAGTAGCTGAATGGAAATCTCGATAACAAGAACAAAGACGAAATATATTAAGATAGTATATCAGACTTGACAGCAGAAATAAATATCAATCATATAGGATACATTGTGCAAGTTATATGATATGGTTGTTGAATGCAATGGAATGGAATGATAACATTTACAGAGTTGATTAATGATTATTAACATAATCACCTGGGGGGAGGAAGTGCTTGAGTTCATACAAAAAAAAACATATGTGAGCATTGGTAAGATGGTTCGTCCAATGGTCCATCTATATTGAGAGACATAATAAGTTCGAATGTTTACTTGCAAAATGAAGAAAAAAAACTGAATGATAACAGTGATTATGAAAAATATAAAAAAATACAAATAAACAATATTGGAACGACAGTGCGCAAATTGAAGAGTATAAAAGCTAAAAAATATTATTCCAACTGCTTCCCAAGAGTATATATACGTTGCACACTCATTAAGTCGACAGTTGATTTCGAGAATCGCAAAAAAAATGTGGGTTCTTCAAGCATTGACAGTAGTGCTTTTCTGCGGGGCAATTGCCCACGTTACAGCCAGTCCAGCTATAGGCGGACGGTTCAACAGCGATGGTACATATGAAGTGGATTTACTCATTAAAGATGGAAAAGGCCCAGAAAAAGAAATTAGAATAGATTTGGGCACAATTGAACAAATAGAAAGAAACAGAGAAACATTAGTCACGCTTGAAGAAGGTCTCGATGGATGGACAATCATAGAAGACTCTGGAAATGGCCAAACTGTTCAAACAATATCTAACTCAGGAGCTGTGTCGCAATCTGCTAGTCAGGCTACCAGTCAAGCTGCATCTGCCTCCTTAGCTGCAAGTCAAGCACAATCTGCTGCTCAAGCCGCCAGCCAAGCTGCATCCGCCG
>JAQQBR010000003.1:2183001-2202548 GCA_030347285.1 Microctonus hyperodae | reverse complement strand
AAATTTATTTTCTGAATGAATTTTCAAGCATGTATGATTTTACGAATATACCGTTCAACTTTTAAATCGGCATATATAAGTATTCGAAATCTATAAATTTTTTAATTGTTCATTTCAGCAATCAATGGCAAAGAATAATTGAAAGTCATTATTTGTTATTTCTTCTCTAATTTTTTAAATTCATCTTTTTCATAGCTATAGATAAATCATCAAAATTTATGCTAAAATTCATTCAATGCTCTCCTTAGATTTCTCCTCAGCCTACGACAAAGTGGTCTTTTGGTGAATAAATAAGTCACGAGTAATTTTGTTACTTATTGTTATAAATAATTTTATTTTATTATTGTGGGCTATGAATTATGATGTAATACAAATGAAATATCTGTTGGTAAAATAAAACTATCCAAAATTGTCGACGATACATTATACACTACCAGAGTATTTGACTCAAGATCATATGGCTGTTCTTTCAGCATTGGAACCCAGCGTATTCTTGTATATCTTATCGAATATCAATGAAAATTCAATGTTGCATGCCGAATGTGATAAAAAAGTAATAAATAAAAAATTCGATGATATTTCATGCAATACACATATTTCAGATACATGGTTAAAATGATTAATTGTTGGACACCTTGTCAAGATATTCCAAAATCTGTAAGGAATGTTCAGAAAATTGATAAACAGATCTTTTATTCCTGTTTACATAAACGGTATTCGTATTGTTTGCTCCGTTATTAGCAAGGTTTCTCATTAGCATCTGCAAATAAATGAAAAATTTTATCTTTTAGTTCAGCTGTGCATTTAAATTTATTGCGTTAACATGTGATTAATATTCCATACCATGACTAATTGGATTAAATAAACAGCGAATGTAAGGAATGAAATCGCCAAAAGTGCTCCTTCCAATGATGGAAATCCAACGTGATCATCACGATCATTCCAAGTGGAGCCTCTTTTTCTTCGTACAGAATGCAAAATTTGTTTCAATCTTGATTCTACAATAAAAACTTAATTCATTACATCGCATTCACAGTAGAAGTTTCAGACATTGAATATATATTTAGTAGAAAATTTAAATAAAAATAAACTGAATAAATATATTGTATTTAACTTATAAAAGTACACAAGTGATACAACGTACCTAACTTACGTAATATGGATTTTTCAAATGTCTTCAAATAATTTTGTTTATCTTGAATAGTTATTAATGTATTTCTCAATAAAGCTGCATGAGCTCGCTTAATTAGTGTCATCGGTAAATATTGAAGAAACGATAATACTCCTTTATCATTCAATTGTTCAGAGTTGGAATAAATTAATTTATATAATTCTGTAGTTGTTTCATTATCAGAAATTTTTATAGTTTGTTTTTTATCACAGTCGCCCAATAATATTTGTGATGTGGGTATTACTAAACTACTTCTGCCATTTGAATTATTTGTGAAGATGAAGTTATCAATGAGAGAATAATTCGATACTGCTATCGGATTTTTTATTGGTTTTGTATAATTTTCAATATCATCTGTATTTAAGATAGCATAAGCTAAAGTTGTCATTTCGGCATTTAATATCATTGGTACTCGCATCATTTCTTTTGATCGATCGATATTTTGTTCTGTTATATTAGAGAGCGTATTTTTTGTAATATTAAATGATTTGTCAATAGAAATTTTGTGTCTATGTGATTTTGTCAATGGTGCACGATAAACTTTGAATTCATCAGAAAATTGGGGAAGGTCTATCCAATCACTTTTCACTAATTTCATCGATAGAATAATCATTAAATATATTATTTGTTTATTTGAGTGCATTTTAGTGTTGAACTATAGTCACACCACGTTTATCAACACTATTGTTGAACACGACTCAACTTCTTTAAAGTACACTCAACTACTGACCGTATCCAACGTTGACACATCATAATGAAAGTTAAAAAAGCCTATTAGTTCCAGCAGTGACATATTTAGACCATAAGTTAATAAGCATAACTATAGAAACCATTGTGGTAAAATATGTTTTAGATTAAAAAAAAAAATATAACATATAATTATATTTTCTCATGCATTTATGTATTTCAATAACATATAAATTTAATTTTGGATAATTCGAGATTCCTTCAAATTGACATGCTGATTGATTTAAAAATAAATTCTATAATAAGAATATTTCATTATATGTACGTGATTTTCTAGAGCAAATAAAACTACAATGCTTCAACATTGCACGCATCACAAAATTTTTAAAACGGGACTTTTAATAACAAATTCCTGCCAACAGTTGAAAAAGTTCTTGGATTTTATCATTTTTTATATTTTTCGTATAATACCAAAGTACATTAATTCAGAAAGAAAAAATACTTTTTATAAAATAGTTGAGAAAATTTATTGAATCCTGCCAAATTTAATGGAATGCATGTTTGTAAAATTTGACAGATTACTATGAATATATTACATCTTCAATATGTTTATACTTTTTTTATTTTACTGAATTTTCTACAGTCTCAATGTGACCTAACTCCTCATTAATACAATTGATTGAAAGCATAAATGACGCACAATTAATTAAATGTTTCTTATCAAATATAATAATATAAATCAGATCCCATAACCATTTTATAAATATGTATATCGATCAACAGAAATTTAAATTCTAATAACAATGCAGTAAACTGTTCATCAGTTCCTTATAAAATATAAGATGTTTTATAAAATATTCAATATTAAATTATAATGATCCATAAATTTATTAATATAAACGGATAAAACTTAAATTTCTAACATTGTTTAAAAAAAGTGACGGATTAAACTTTTCATCTGATGCTTTTTCTATCGATTGGCATCCACATAACGAATATCCTGTAAATATTCAGAACTTCAAGTTACTCCATTATCTCTCCATAAGTCAAATTAATAATTATTAACTTATTTATTTATTATTCACTCGTTTAGTATAATAATTCGTTGATGAATCTATTATAACTGATACATTAAACACTTCTTATACGTATATAATTTACTTGAATATCATCTGACAATATTTTTATTTTCTACTTTAAACGAAAAACATGTAATAAATAATCAACCAACTAAGTTGTGTCTCACAATAGCCTCCTCAAAAAAAAAAATGATTTAACATAAAAAATCGAACAAGATGAGCGTGATCGCAATTTTAAGTATCAAAAATCGGGTGTTTCATTATATAATTAAATCAATTAACAAACAAATAATTTCCATAAAATTTCCATTATCAATATCTTCGTTTAAAATTTCTCGATTGAAAAATACTATTACCGCCTAATCTTATATCATTTAAAAAGATTTACATATTTTTAATCTACAGTTCATGAGACCAGAACTCAACGCGTCCTTATTTTGACAACAATTATTCGAATTATTCTTATAAATTATGTAAAAATAATTTCTTGCCTATCTCAGCGATATCATCCATCAATATTTTTGCATACCATCTTTTTGACACTGTCAATTTCATTAAGTATAATACGGAATATGATTAAATTAATTTAATACAGAGTTTTTTACCATACCAATTAACTTACAGTAGCACCCGAGTGGTCCACACTGAGCTATTGTATTCATTATTAAAAAAGAAAAATATTAAAATAAAAACTAATGGATACGAGCTTTTGATTCGAGTTAAAACGTTAAAGAATGTCAATAATATTCATAATGAGAAAACTATTTCTATTAAATAGTACAAAATACTGAATGATAACATACAAATCATTCATCTAACTATAAAGAGAAAATGAAAGCATGAATTTAACTCATACAATTCACTGATACATTATATTATGTTTCATACGTAATGAAATGGAATATCAAATTACTTAACGATAATATAACTGCTATGTAGAATATATTTAAATATATATTCAATTATTTTATGATGATGAAGATAATTGTAAATGTTTACCAATCAAGTCCGAATCAATCTTCGTAATGTGGCTCGTGCAGAGTGGGCCCATCCTTTTTGGATAGAATGCGATGTATTTGGCAAGGGGCCGATATTAATAATAGGTAAATAATGGTGTCATGTCTCATGGCTGGTATAGGTCATCCATCTTGCATCGTCACTTTCGTGAGTTAAGTAACGGCAGCCAACTTGAGTTTCAAGCTGACGCAAATCACACCAAGTTTGATAATCTTGCAGCCAAATATGTTGCAGTGTTTTATCCACGGTAAATCGTTTTCTCTGTTTCACTTGTAATAGGTTATTGATTAAGTCGATTGCTAAAATTAATAAAATATCTTCATGTGTAATGCATTCATTTATACTAATGGTGAATTAAACATAGAATAAAATATAGCAGGACAATATACATAAATGAATCATAACGTAATTACCATTAGATGAAATTTCTTTCCATGGATTTGGAGGATACATAAATCCAGCGTTTTGAATTTGTTCATTTATATCTTCATCTTCGTTGAATGGAAATGTTCCGCTAAGTGAAACATAAACTATGACACCAACACTCCACATATCCAAAGAGCGATTGTATCCTTTATTTCTCAATACTTCCGGTGCGAGGTATGCAGGAGTGCCTACAACACTTCGTCGAAAACTCTTTTCGCCAATTATTCTAGCGAATCCAAAGTCACATAATTTGACTTGAGTAAAATCACTGTTACTACTCAATAAAACATTTTCTGGCTTAAGATCACAATGAACAATATTTTTACTGTGTAAATGCTTGAGCGCTACTAATATCTGGGTTATAAGGAACTTTGTTATTCTTTCACTCAACCTTCCACGTTCTGAATTCAATATCATCTCCAACATATCACCCTTTAGCTTCTCCATAACAACAAATATTCTTTCAACTGTCTCAAACATTCGTTCAAGATTGACAACTCCATTGTGCGACAAATTTTGAAGAATAGCCACTTCATTTTTTAGTTGAGCCTCTTGCTTTGTTGGAAAGCGAAGTTTATCAATAACTTTTATTGCTACGGGACGTCCAGTTTTCCGATGAGCACCACCATATACTATACCGAATTGGCCTGAGCCCAAAACTTCATCAGGAAATATTTGATAAAGTTGTTGCATGTCAGTTATGGTATCTTCCGATTCACCTGACGCATCTTGGTCTGGAAAATTTTGTAATTGATCAGGTATTATGCTAATATTTTCTAGAATTTGTAAGGATATTCTTAAGATTTATATTATTATTTGAATGTTTTTTCATCCATAAAGCAGTAAATATATTAACGAAAAATACTTACTGGTACTTAAGTTATTCGTAACAGGCATTAATGCATGACGAATACTTGTCTCCCATGATTTTGCTAAATGTGCACCAATCCCACTTTCTGCTGATGATAATTGAGCATTTGAATTTACGTAACTAGGATCTTCACCAACAAAATAATCAACATTGGCAGTTCGAAGTTCAAAACAGTGAGTTGAATTTGGTGATACAACTGATTTTACGTTATCAATGCCTAATATTTCAACCAATGGTATTTCTTTATAATACTTTGAGCCTCTGTCACTGAGAAAAAGTGTTATGGCTTTTGAGTCAAGGCGCCAATAATGACGACGAATTGTTCGATCACGATTGGTGCAATGCACCATCCAACCCTCTTTTAAAACATTTGAGCCTGGTTTTTTCGTATGCTTAACGCTCTGGACAATTCTCATCAGAGGTATATTATTATTTGGACCGGAACTAGAACTGCAACTAAAATTTTATTACAATTTTATATTTTATGTTATTATATAATGAATATATTTTTGCAGACTGACCTGGATGGCACTGATTTTTCAGTATCTTCAAGAAAAGCATAATCTCTACTCGGTACCTGATCCTGTAGTTTTAATATATGTATACATTCATTTACAAACATATAAGGTATGTACATAAAAAAAAATTATTGTTTTCAAATAGCTATTTTAATAACTATACACGTAAATTATGACTCACAGTGCCTGCACCATTAACTTGATGTTCATGCGGGGGATTGTAAGATATTTGTATTTGTCGTGGTGGAGATTCAGCATCGCTATCCACGTCACCTTCATCATTTCTCTCCTCATATTTTACGTCAAGCTCACTGCTTACATCGCTATCAGGGTATTCCAATGCTATTTTTCCATGAAATATCAAATTGTATTAATTTAATTAGATGTGATTGAGTAAAAAACATTCGAATATAATTCACCAATAATACCTTTGGGATTTTCGCCTGTGCAATCCTTTGGAATTTTTTCAATACACTTTTTATGCACATTAAAATGACAATCTTTACATTGAAGACCTTGTTTAAATAATCCACGCAGAAGTTTTTTGCAATATCCACAAACGGTCGGACGTGTGTATGTGTGAACAACAAATGTATGAGGAATTTTTATGCGCGTAGCCATTTCGCGTTCAACCCAAATAGGTCGACCACCAAGGGATGGTGATTGTAATTGTTTTGGTGCAGTCGTAGAAGGTATCACCTAGATGATTGAATTTTAATTATGTCAAAATTTTCTATTATTTAAAAGTCAAAATAATTAATCATATCTATTTAACTAACCAATGTGTTACTACTTTGATTAGTTATTAAGGATGCAGTGTCACCGCAATTATCATCATTAGCACTAGTGAGGCTACTAGTTGAACCGTGACTTGGAGATTTTGGTATGTTTAATAGCGATGAACTCAATTTTCTTTTGCCAAATTCTTGGACACAATTATTGGGCACTTTTATAACGCATCTTTTATGATAATTCATACCACAACCTTCACATTTTAAACCCTGTTTTACAAGTCCAAATAACATTTCTCCACAAAAATCACAAAAGGTTGGAGTCTTGTAAGAATGAACAGAGAGAGCATGAGGTCGAACTGTAATTTCTTCATTTGGAATTTGTGCTAAAAATAAAAATTAAATGCAATCACACCGAATAAAATTACATCATTAAAATAAAATTAAATAATTCGTAGCTGCATACCTGTTAATACAATTTCAATAAGAGTTTCATCAACAATCTCCGTGATATTCGAGATGAGTTGTAAAATATTTGACGAATTATAGTTATGTTTAAAAAGCAACAATCTCTCGAATAATTGAGTTAAACCATGATCGGGACATTTGGTATTAATAAAATCGCATGCATGCTCTTTAATTGTTTTTAATGTTAAAGCATTGGCCTCAACACTCACAGTATCACGTAGTAGACCAAATTGAAAGAGAAATGTTATTTCTGAGCTTGCCATTGTATGCATTTCACTATCAACAAAAAAGTAATGCAAAGTATTAATTAAAAAATTCAAACAAAATTTCCATCTTCATAACATTATGATCAAGTATTCTACAAATTGATAACAAAATATTTAATATAAAAAAGATGATTGGAATTTTATAATACAATTTAGTGATTAATCTATCAATCATAAACAAAATTTGAATTTGAATGAACAATCCTTGCATTCAAGACATTCTTATAATGAACTAGTCAGGACCGACTCGCTTTTTTGCATGATAAAATTCATTTCTATAATAAAATTCATTATAGAGAGGCTTGTATGTTCTTGAAAAAATGGCCTTCATAAATGATAGGCGTCTCAAGAACATATTTTCCTCACATATTTATTAATCATTATTGAAAATTTACAGTTATTTCAAGATGCGCGCACTAACAACCCACCTCCTTTATTCTTTAATATATCGTCTTTCTTTTCCTGATATTTATATAAATAAATTTTATTTAATTTTCTCATTCAGTTGGAGATTATCCTAGCATGAAATTACCCGATCGTTATATTCATTAAAATCATTTGAAAATAAATTGACACACATTATTGCAAATATCCTGGACGCGAAGATTGAATATTTTCACATGAATTTCTTCGGATTTTCAAAATACAAAAGTCCATTACAAAAGTTAAACATACAATTGTAAATCAATTCATATTAACGCAATAAAATTTAATTTCTCTAATCTGTAATATTACTCTACTCTTGGAGTAAAACTAATAAACTAATAAACCAAAGACATTAACAATACCAGAGAGAAATCTTCTCTGAGAGAATACTGACAGAACTGACAAGAGCATAAAAAATAATGTCTATTCTCCATGATCTGGTGGTACAGTGGTAGGTCTTTGTATTATCGGCAGCGTTACCAAGGCCATGATATGAAGAGATTTAAAAAAAAATTTAATTCTGTATACTTAGACAATGCTCCGCCAGGTGGCGTTGCCGACAGTTTTGCACAATTCTTATTGGTTATATTTCTGACCTATGTCCACTTTACACGTCATCGTCGTTATATTTCATATATATACGATTGATTGAGACATGCACTAGGGACGTCGAGGTTAAGATCTTGTGAAATTTTCAGCATATTCATTTTCCTATCATTTTAAGTGCATCAACTTCTGAATACAGTTGAAAGTAAGTGCTTTTCTATCTTTATTTCCGAATTTAATTAATTTAGATTATATATATAATTTTTTTGAATGCACGATACATATAACATGGGATGTTTTTGGTATCCAACAGACTGATAAACTTTTCAATTCATGTGGAATTGTCTGAAGCACATGGTGAATTGATGGCATTTTATTAAAATGCTAATAATTATTTCTTCATTTATTTTTATTTTTGCCAATTTTTTTTATTAACATTCCATAAATTGTATCGTTGGTTCATTGTGTTGACCATGTACTGTTGAATATAATATTTTGAGACAAAAAAATAATGAATAATGGTTATGAAAATAATTGAAATGTTTGTGAATCTTATGGTGGAAGTTTGAATGATAATTTTGGCTTGCAGGATAAGCATAAATAAAAATGTCATCTTTTCCTGGCCTCATTGATGAAATACCAGGCATCTCAGTGGATCGCTTTAATGGCGATAATTTTAATTCTGCCGTGTTCTTTTTGAGCCATTGTCATACTGATCATATGCAAGGACTTGATTTACAATTTTTTCAACGTATACATGATAAGCATCAGTATCTTTATTGTACACCTATAAGTAAAGCGATTCTTATAAATATGTTTAAGTTGAATGATAATTTAGTTAATACTATTCGAACAATCGATGGATGTTCACCAATTATTATAAATTACAATCAAGACAGTAAAATATTGTACTTGACAGTGACATGTATTCCAGCCGGTCATTGTCCCGGTTCTATCGGATTTTTATTTGAAAATGAACAATATAGAATACTTTATACAGGTGATTTTAGATTTGATATTGATGATTTATCAAAAATAAAACCTTTACATACTAATGTACAGGATAAAATTATTCCAAAAAAATTTGATACGATTTATCTTGACACGACATTTTTTAATTCAGAATTTCGGTATTTACCAAGTCGTCAAAAAGCTTTACGTGAAATTTGTAAAATTGTAGACAATTGGATTTCACAAAATGAGAAAAATATTGTTGTGTTAGAATGTTCAGCAAATTATGGCCCTGAACATTTATTCATCGAATTATCAAAAGCATTAGGCATTCGAATACATGTTAAAGATAAAGTTTTTAATAGCTATACAATTATTCCAGAATTAGCTAATTGTATCTCCGATAATCCTCGTGAATCAAAGATTCACGCTTGCATGGGTAAATTGAATTTTCGTAGTGGTATGTATTGTCGATCTGATGTAGAGCCAGAATTTATTTTGACAGTAGTTCCATCAACTTTGAGATGGAGAAATAAAAATGTATCAAAATGTATTTTTGAGTGGGATGAAAATTCCAGGCGTTTCTACGTTTGCTATTCATGTCATTCATCTCATGATGAACTTGAAGCATTTATAAAATATTTTTCCCCAGACAAATTATATCCTTGCGTTTGTCCAAATAATTTAAAATTCGAAGAATTTAAAAGCCAACTAAATCAAGTTTTAAATTCATCAACAATTAATGCAAGTAATTATGATTTAAATCTTTCACGATATAAATCTCTCATCGAAGTCAATCCTGATGTTTCAAATTTCAGTGACGACGATTAATTTTTAATTTTGTTTACATGTAATGTAAATTTTAATGATAATGGTAATTAATTGTATTTCATTATTTTTTTATATAATAAACCTGACAATTTTATTCATGTTGAAAAATCCAACTAAATTTATTTTATTATTTATTTTACGTTCACTTTCATTTCCATAATTCTTTATAAGTAAAATTTTGTTCCAGATTATTTTTCACTTCACACAATTTTAATTCAAATCTAAATGGCAATGAATCACCTCAGTCAAGATAATGTATGGTGCGATAAGTCGTCGTATGATAAGGCAGAGTGTCGTCATTTCGAGAATCTCGCAAGGGTAAGATTTATTTTTATATGAATTTCACTAAAAAAATAATTAACATGATAAACCATAATAAATGCACTAACGATACATCTACCATTATAAACAACAGGACTCACAATAATAAGATCATCTTGATTCATTCCTTCAATTTCATTCACAAGCTTATTATATTCCATATTTAAATATTATTCTTTTTAATAATTATATCACATATAATATTAACTCATTAACGAGTGCACGAAGAATTACAGGATGACTGTGTGAATCTTTTTGGTATATGCTTGTATTGTAAAAAAGAAAAACATTGATATGAAGTTATTTCATTCTCGTGTATATATATTTATCCTTCATATCAGTCGGTACAGGGAAGCCGGGTGCCTTCTAACTCAGACGGTCCTGCCAGTGGAAGTTTGGCCAACGAAGTTGCAAAGGCGCGACAACGCATAAAACAAGGTTTACAGTGTGTGAGTACCGTGCATTTCGCTCACTTTTTGTCTTTTGGATCGCCTCACATATATTATTTTGATATACGGTATTAATTTGCAAATCAATTAGAAAAAATATACGATGAAAAATAATATTTTTAAATTAAATCTTACACGATTAAAGAAATATATCAATTATCCCATTGCATGCAGTATCGTGAGGCTTGACATCTATATAAGATCATTCTTATCATCAAAATTTTGAATTAAATTTCTATTATGTTTATCAAATACGTGTGTCATTGGTGGAATCCGATTGGACATAATGAAACATTGAATATATATTCATCAAACCACTGGCATAATTTTTTTTTTCACCGTCAGGCATCTTTAGATATTTTTTATTTATTCCTTTTTATCTATGTAGGAGTGTGATTGAGTTAATAATTGTTCTCGCCAAAGAATCGTCTTCGATAAATATTCTACTATGTGTCTTTCTCTCGATAACTTTGTTCATTGGACAAAAGAAAATTGTTAGAGAAAGGAAAATGAAATTGAAAATACGACTCTTTGGCTGCGACTATTATATAATTTTTGAAAATAAGTTTAACCGCTTTGAATAACAACGTAAAGATTATAAAAGACACGAAACGCAATTACATTAAATTACAAGTAGCGAAATTTATTAATCTACTAATGATGTATTAATTATCTATGTGAGTATGGTGATGTGATCCTTACTTGGTTTTCGGATAGAAATAAATACTCTACATAAATGGTATCAATACTTGCCTTAAAATTTCATAACTTTTATTTTCAATTGACAACTGCATAAACTGCTAACTTTATCGATAGTGTAATAAATTATATTTTTGATCAATTATGAATATTTTATTGATAGTTTTGATGATGAGTAAATCATTTTTACAGGCTATATACGCGACTAATGATGACTACGTACCTTCTGGAGATTTATCATCACGAGTTGCTCAAGTTGAAACGGAGAATCGGGAACTGCGAGCCATAGTAAATCGTCTAAGCAATAGTAAGTACGCATTATTTTTTTTTTTAATATTACAATGCGGTATCAATACTTAATAATGTATTTACAGTTAATATTCTATATTTTACATTCAAGTTCATAAATCCAATCTCTTCTAGGTCTTACTGAAATGAATGAAATGGTTGAAAAACTTAGCAAAATGGTAATTGGTAAATCGTGCCCAGCTGCCTCTGATGTTGCATGTCCTGTGAAGCCACCTGTAAAACAATCAACACACACAAAAGAAGTTGACGACGATGATGTTGATCTATTTGGATCAGATTCTGAAGTACGTTTCCTCTTATCTTTATTCTGAAACATTAATTCACAATATCTTTATTCATACTTATAGCAATCAAATGTTTTAATAATATCTGTTTGATAAAAATGTTTAATTTGGTTTATTCTTCAATTTTCAAATTGTTTGAAGGATGAAGACGACGCGGCTGCTAAAATTAGAGAAGAACGTCTTGCTGCGTATGCCGCGAAGAAATCGAAAAGTATGTTTTTATTTTATTCTTTTAACTACTTATATAACATTTGAATATTTTATTTCAATCATGCAGCAGTCGTGCATTATATTATTGTAATAATACGATTTTATAATGTATTTACAGAACCGGTATTAATTGCAAAATCTAATATAATATTGGATGTTAAACCATGGGATGACGAAACTGATATGAAAATGTTGGAGACTGAAGTACGCAAAATTGAGTGTGATGGATTACTCTGGGGAGCCTGTAAGATTTTTAAAAATTTTTCTCTATTATTTAAATCAATAATATTGACAATGATAATCAACATTTCTTTTTTAATATTGTAGCTAAACTGATGCCATTGGCGTACGGCATCCATAAACTTCAAATATCTTGTGTTATAGAGGATGATAAAGTATCTGTTGATTGGTTATCCGAAAAAATTGAAGAAATCACAGAATTAGTACAAAGTGTTGATATTGCAGCCTTTAATAAAGTGTAAAAGAATTATTAATAAATGAAATGTATTAAACTTACATATGAAGAATATTGATACATTATTAAATACATACTGCCAATTTTCAGAATCGACACTATTTTTGTCATATTCATGAATTTGAATTTCAGTTAAATTACTTCATATTTTATTGATAATACAACGTAATATTTGATTTTATGATTGTTTAAAACTGAAAGTTTTTCTGTAAACAAATAATCTATAAAATTTTATTTCAATATCTCCGAAAAATTTCAATCCGTTTTGTCAAATATAACAGACACATAATTAGATTGAAATTGATGCTCTGAGAATTAATTGAAAGAAATAGACATTACAATCACATTAAACAAACAATATAATCACTATTATTTGTTATAAATATTATTTCCAATAGCAAATTACATGATTATTATAGATGATAATTTTGTTAGAGCTATTGTCGTATATCGCAATCAATTATTTTAGTCTTATTACGATTTTTTTTTTAATAGCTGATTAATTCATTTGAAAAAAAGAGATAGAAAAATATACACATGTCAGCAATTATCTTGCGTTTACATATTTTTCGAGATACATTTATCATTATGCAACTTTGAATATCTCTTGCTCTATACTATCACTGTTATATCTGAATTAATTGAAAATTTTACAATCTGCAGCATTCGTTTATCACATTTCTCGCTCAATCTTGAAAATAATGTACGCAAAATTTCTCAATGTTATATTCTACTATAAAATTTACATTCGTTTGGTCCAAAATATTCAAGTCCTTTTTAATCCTATTGAATTTTTTAATTTCATTTCATCTGATCATTTTTAATACAAAATTAAATACATGAATTTAAAAATTTTTAATCCGCAAATGAAATCAAAATTTTGAGCTCACAATAATTACCACACCATTAAAAAATTTTGCATTTTTCTATTGTGGAATAACAAAATGATTAACTCACGTGTAGTTAATACAATTTTTTTTTTTAAACTATTGCAATGTCGATAATATCCCTAGACCTATATATATATAATTATAATTTTTTTTTATGAAATATCATTTTCATAGGTAAAAAAAGAGAAATAAAACCAAATTCATTTTTTGGGATATTTTTTGTTTCGCATCGCGCTCAGTATGTGCCATAATTAAAATCAGTTCGAACATAGAACGCATTTTCAGTTAGTTTTTCTTGTATTTTTTTAATTAATTTGTAGAACTGTCTTCAGCAAAAATTTCTAACTGGCTGTAACATTTATTAATTTTTTGTTATTGATAATTAAATATTGGCATGAAATAGAAATATAATAAATGTATAAATAAAATGCATAAAAATACATATTTTCTGCTGAATTAATACAGCATACACATATATAATTATAACTTTACATTATGATAATATGTAATGTAGAGTTGACTCTTGTTTATCTGACATCTCATCAGTCGAGACAGGAAAAAAGTACGAATAATTTTAAGACCATTTCATAATGCTATTTAATGAAACTTCAAATGCTTTTTTTTTATTTTTTGTTGTTTTTTTAGACCCTACCACCTTATGTCTATTACATCTATCAATAAATGTGAATGATGTATACTTACACATCAGTTTAAAGTATTTATATGACAGTACATAAACTGTAAATTTAAAAAAAAAAGAAAATTTAAATTATAGACAAGTTTGAATAGCATTCTAAATTGGGATAATGAACAATAACTTCAAAACGTGCTTATTTTCTACTATCACAACCTTTGGAATCTGTCTGTGAAATCAATTGGAAATCATACTCTATATAAAAAATAGAGAAAACGTAAAACAATTTCATTCATCATTTCCCTAACCCTTGAATCGCCTTATTGTTTAATTTTAAATACGAAATCTTTGAATATAAATTTTTTTAAATTCTTGTGAGAATGAATTATTCATTATTATGAAAAATTACAATGTTATAATAGTAAATTCTTAACTTTTATCATCTTATATCATAGGCGCTTGGTTACAGATTTCATAGTAAATCTATCCCAGCGCTTTCTTATGAAAATTATGATAAATTTTACAGTGTATAGACATTATACATATGGCTCACGAATAAAAAATAAAAATATAACATACAAAATGATAACGTAGAAATTTGTGAAAAATTTACTTTGAGCATATAAGATGCACTTCTATTTTCTGCCCATCTGTTTGCGTGGAATTATACTGTCCATTCATATGAAAAAATTTGAATTTTCACAAAACTCCAATACTTTTTGCAAACGTTGAAAAATTTATAAAATATTATATTTATTTTATTCTTCATTAGCCCAGTCGAAGAATATTAATAAAACATTGAAAGGCCTTCTTTTGATCAATATATATATCAAATATATAAACTGATTTTCCTCTAAGAAACCAATAAATTTCAAATAATCAAAAAAATTATTTAAAATAATAAATTCAGAATATTTTAATAACAAAAATAATTGCGTTTAAAATAACGCTTTGTATTTTGTTAATATTTGAGATAGTGGGAAATCGAACATCACTCAAAATGACTTAAGGAATTTTCATCCAATATTCATGAAATAATTAACGATTATCATGAAGATTCAAGTTTACCTGAGGCAACGCAACCAGTTGGGCAGAGCAGTCGCGCACCTCAAATAATCTCAAATAGAACCACTGCTATCACCAGGAAATACCATCATGTTCTCAGCTCCATATGATGGAGTTGGTGAGCTTCGTGCATCTAATGATGCTCTGCTTGCTGAACTAAAACTGCTAGAGCTGAGATCTTCATAGCTTGCTATTGATTGACTTCCACCTGAAATCATAATTTGTACTACGCTATTTTCACAATAAAAATCCTTTAAATTACAAATCTTCATAAATAACCGTTGATAAATATTATTGTTAATAATTCGCTCATTTACTTATTTAAAACATATTGTTCTATATATTATGAACTTTCATGCAAACATCAACTTCACTGAATAATTAAGATTTTAATTGATTTTTTTATTTCATTTATTTTGTCTTTATTTTACATTTAACCTCAGAACGTGAAATTAGAGGTGCGGTGTATTTTAACTATTAAATATGCTATAGATAACATTTAATATTTAATTTGCTAATAATTTTTCTTAATCCTGAAAGTAATGTTATTCATTTGCTATAAATACAAGTCATAACAATTTCACAATTGTATTGAATGTTATAAAGACAAATAGCCATTTAAGGATTGATAAATTATAGTAATTAGTATTTTAGTACAACTTTCATGTATTCGGTCAAATTATCCGTTTATTTTAAGTAATATATACTGACAAGTCAGTGTGTTTTTTGGATTTAATGATGAGATAAAAATCATTTAGAGAAGTGAATGTTTTCAACTCTCGTTACAAATAATTCTCAAATTTCAAATATAATTTTTATGTTTATTCGCAAACCTAAACATATTTTTTATTTTCAAAATCTTTTCGTGCATGACTGGATATTTAACAAATTACAATTTATCGACACCACACATTATTGCTCAAAAATATTTACCCTTATGTTTCTCAAATTAATAACAAACGAGGCCAGCTAAATATAAATACGATTGACATTGATCCGCAGAATAATCATTCATAAATGTAATAAGAGTTTGAAATAAAATTATAATATTAATTGAAAAAAATGCAGTGTTGCGTTTTGCTCTCCGATTGTGTTCTGTAAATTTATTTTATATGAGATTTATGATTAAGTATTTTTAGCAAAAGATAAAAATTACTATTATTTTTACAACTGCACAAAGAAATAGAATATAAGTGATTTCAAAAAATTTATATATAAATAAAATCGAGTAAATATTAATGTGCGATAGTGTAAATTTAATATCTCCACCGAATTATTGATTTTCTCGCCCGGGAAATATCAATGAGCAGATTAATTGAGAAAATTGACTATATTTTATAAAATACTGACAACCAATACTAATAAATATAATAGAGTAAATCAAAAGCACTCTCTCGATTCTACTGCATATACATCAGAAAATTTGTAGATTCTGAGATAAAATTTGCACTCTAGCTTATAAATAGTAATGTGAACACAAATTGTATAATTTATTTTCATGCACCTAAGTAAAACTTCATAAATTTTCTCTCCAATTTAATGGATTATTGCAACTAACATATACATATATTTAAATACTTCTAAATAACAATGATAGAATGACAGGCTTTTATCACGCAACATCACACTAGCAATTATTTGAACTTTAAGTTCAGTTGATTGCATTTTTTTTTTTTCAAAGGTCAATATCATAATAATGCAATTGAACACACACAACTTATAATTATATCAAACCTGAAGGCTCTAAAAACACAAAGCATAATAAATAAATTAAATATTTGCTTGATATTTTATGTCATCACCACTGAATTTATAAATGATTTAATTTTATTTTAAGATTTATATAATTGATCGAATTCATACGTTGTCTCAAACATTTAAACTAAAGCTTCACAAAAAAATATATTAATAGTTGCATTTAATTTATATTTTATAATGTAATATATTAGTGTGTAATGCGTAATTATTTGTTCATTGTCAATCTACGCCTGTAACTTGCAAAAGAAGTATGTAGAGAGCAAGGCTTGCCCCAGGCATATCCACGCAATCCTCTACTCATCTGCGCTTTTTTTTCTTTGATCGATTATTTTTTTTGCCCACGGTGGACCACGAAGGTGATGCAGTAATCGAATTATTTTTCTCAATAATCTCCTTTATTCCACTACTATCCTCTTCGGTGTCCATAGGCACAATATTTGCATTAAGATCGTCATTAGAACTGGAGCGTTCTGGTGTTGATTGTTGTTGACGAACAGTAGATTTTCCTTTATCTGAATTTTCCCCTGATAAATCCTTATCACTCACATGAGCTTCGATATTAGTTTCTACATGATTCTTTTCATTTTTTTCTATTTCTGCACATTCTACCGTAATTTTTTCATCATTTACATGAAGTGCATTATTATCAGAATTATCAGCGATTGTTACCTTATTTTCCGGATTAACTTTAATATCACTTAATTCACCATGCCCAAATTTACTATCACAATCAGTTGAAAAGACATTGGTGGAATCTAAATTAGAACAAGCTTTTTTATTTCGTTTTTTAGATATTTTTTTCTCACTACTTGCTGCAATTCGAGTATTCATTGTTTCATTTTCTTCCACCAGTTGCTGTATATTTTCCTTGCCTACAGACGATTCCACAAATTCCGGTATTTCAATAGTTTCATTTGGAATTACATTTTGATCAATGGCTGACCAATTATTTGAATCAACTGAATTTTTCTCACGATCATTTACTTCAGAACTACTCGGTTTTGTACTTTCATTCTCGATATCCTTATTGCGCCGTGATTTTTTCATTTTTGCCATCGATACCTCTTGACATGACTCTAAAATTTTACATTCTGGCATCGGTGTATTAGTCGCCATTGCCAATTCTGCTTTTTGCATTGCATCAATATCAATGACCTCGACGAGATTAGCAGATGTTTTTTGCGTAAGAGATGACCCTGAATTTTTTGCTACACGAACTCGAGTCTTTTTTGGTAAACTTTGAGGAGTATTATGCTCTGTTAATCGATCCTTTGGTTCCATACAACGATCAATTTCTTCAATTAAATCCTTCTCTGGACTCTTACTTTTATTCCAATTGTCTTCACAGTCTAGTGATTTAACAACAACTGTAATTTCACTTTCGTCCGGCGCTTCACGATCAATTACCACAACGTCTTTTCGTTTTCTTGATGTTCTCGATCTTATGGAGCAACCTCTACTTTTTTGCCCTAATCGCGCAGATTTTTTGTCTGCATTATCGTTTATTGGAGGCGATTTTGTATTGCATGTCACTAATGGCGACTTAATCAATGACAACTGATCAGCGTCACTCAATTCAGGATGTAAAAGATGTTCAATATCATCGTCCGATGATGCCCCAGCACGATTAGGTACTTGAGAAACTTCTTTTGTTTGTTCTGTCTGCTCATTTGTATCCATCACAAGTGATTTGGCTTTATCAAATATCTCAGAGAGTTCTGATGGATGAATATGCTCCAAATCGTCATCTGATATTGTACTTTTACTACCTTTCCTCTGGCGTATTGGTGATACATCATAATCTTCAACAGCATTTGGCTCAATCGCGATAACATTATTGTCAATTAATTCATCTAAATCATGAAGATTCTGTGTATCCACAATTTTTTCATCTGATTTATGTAAATTCGTCGTGTCTTTAGCAGAAAAGATATTTCTTTCGATAATATGATAATCCATGCTATTTATTTCGTCAAGTGCCGGTGTATCAAGCGGAAGATGTGCTACACCGCATGCAGTAGCAACAGTTGCCTCCATTGGTTCTATTTCCGTGCAATATTGCATTGTAATTACATTCTTATTTTGTTCTTCTAATTCATCTTCAGTTTTAACGATATTTTCATTTTCCTTTGTTATTTTATCATTTGCTATCATAGTTGTATCTTCAATAACAACACTGTCGCCACTTTCACGTAGTAAATATTTAGAATGTTGTTCCGTACCTGTTGCAATAATTCGTTTCGCCACTGGGAATATTACTGGATTTTTACCTTGTCTTTTTGATGCTTGCTCTGATTCTTGATCAGTCAAAAAACCTATTGAATCCAAATGATGATCGGCGGTTTTGATATTTGTTGATTTATTCTCAATAAAAACCACATTGTCTTCATCGTAACTGACAACATATTTAGCGTTTGCAATATTGCTCTCTTGTATTTCTGATTTTTCACATCTTTTTGTTTTCT
>JAQQBR010000003.1:2161426-2182928 GCA_030347285.1 Microctonus hyperodae | reverse complement strand
TTGGAATTTCGCCGGGTTCAACGCAAAGATTTAGACTCGTTGGAATGTCACGAAATGCATCAGCTCTCTCAAAATCAATAGCATGCTCGCCAGCGTTCATTGTTGCCGCTTCAACACAAAGTGTTTTTTGTTCCTTCACATCTTTGACACTTTCATACGGAACATTATCAAACGCTGATTCACTTGTAGCTCGCATTTCTGCACATATTTCCGTTAAATTACGTAGCAGATTACTCTCAGAATCAAAATCGACGAGAGAAGCAGGCCCTTCCTCAGCGCACACGCTTTTAGGAATCTCCGAGATGTACTCCTGCCCACCATCAAACTCTTGACTTGAACTCACGTCTTCCTCGTCGGCCAAGACTGTTATAACGGTGCCCAGAGGGTTGACGACTTTAGTTACCGGCTGTCCCACCCTTTCAACTATCAATCGTCTCCCTAGTAACAGAAAAAGCCGTTGGCAGGTATCAATATAGAGCTAGGCTCACCGCATTTCAGGACTAGTGAATTTTCATTTTAAATTTAGTGTTCGAACATTGATCATCATTAAAAGATAGGATAAAAGTTATCCTTAATATAACGATGGTTTTAAAATTACAATCACATCCGAGGTTATAAAGAAATTAAACAAAATAATGTAAACTAAAGAAGATATGAAAACGGAGTAAAATTTAATTGAAAGCTACATGACTTATAAGAAAGGATTTCGCGTAAAATTTTATTGTTTTATTTTTATATCAATTTTAGAAGTTTTATTATTTGTTTAGTTACGATTTCAATTATCGAAGTTAGAAACAAGTACTATATTTGATGATGCAATCTGGTTAAAATGAATAATATTGCAAAACGACAAATCCAAACTCAATAATGAATAAAAGAGCAATGTTAATTAATGCACGTAATTAGTAATGATCGTCAAACAGTAAATCTGTAAGCGGTCATCCAAATATATGTCAAAGCCATTGTAGTTTAATAAATTATTGTTCTTTCTTGTCATTATTTGTTTTTCAAAATAAATAATTTAAATACATTTTTTTTTTTTTTTTGATTGAGAGAGATCATTAGAAAATTTTATATACTATGTACTCTTTTATTAAATATTTATCTTTTTGAAATTGCTATCAAGTGAGTTTTCTACAATGAATTTGTGTAACCAAATTTACAATCGTAAAAAATTTATAAGTGACTCTGATGATTTACAACCACACAAGAATGAAACACTAAACAGCTCGTCGTAAAACATGAGAATAGAAAATCTAAATCAATTCACCAGTAAATATTTATAATAATTATAAAAACCACTGTAATACTAATTGTGAAATTTCTATGTATATTAATCACAAAACTACAATTCCCTCGAATAATAAAATAATTTATCACGATTTAAAGGAATTAAATAACCTACCTACTGGTATTTTTACGTCATTTAATAAAAAAAAGTTTCATGTTCCCTAATCAATTTAAAATAACACGTTGTTACGTTATTATCAATCTTATATATGAAAAATATTCAATTGAGAACAAGAGAAAACATAACACTTATCATCATTTTCTCAATATAAATTTATTTGACCGTTACTATTGTAGGAGGGATTAAACTAACGACGATACCTGCCTCTGGCCAGTTCTGTAACGTTTATAAGCTTAATACACACGGTGCTATTTTTGATTTGTTACGAGACGGAAGCATTAGATATAGTAGCAATTTACCAAAATTTATTTTTCATGTCTGCTGATTATTCTTCATATAATAATTTATATTTATTTTTTTTTATTAAATAATGATTTCACAAGCAAACATGTGATAAACCGTATTTATGTCATCTGACAAATCACTCAATTAATTAAAATAAATTTTCATACATTACTTATTAAAATTAAATACATGAAAATTTTGATTAATTTATATAATATAGAATTTTTGTAATTAATAAAATTCACGATGTTACATAACGATTTGTAAATTAAGAAAAATGAAATGTGGCTCACCACAAATGTTAAATAGAACTTATCTGCATTCATTCAAATTTAAATTCATAATACCAGTTAATAACATCAAATAAAAATAACATACCTGGCGCCCGATGAGAAGCAGTTGAAGTTTCAAGCATAGCCTCTGCTAAATCCTCACGCAATTGATTCTCACCATTGCCCATTGGTACAATATCACCCTCCAATGAATCACCATATGCCTCCATGAATCTGGGCGATTGTTCATAGCTACCTAAAACATTACCAAAAGTTATTGCGATTATTAATTAATTATCTCAACTGTATTAATCATAATTCACTAATCAAATATTAATTACAAAATAACTTACTTCCAGAACCATCTATTACAACGGGCATAACAGCACGAGTAGTAGTATGAGGCATATTAACAGGATTTGATCTCGCTGGTCGTGACCCTCCGCTCACACCGATTTCGATTGCCTCAGCGTCAATCAAGTTCACACTAAATGTCAATAAATAAATTATTGCTGCTATCATCCACCACACTTATGGATTATGAATAATTATTAAATAAAGGACTAGTATTTATTTAGTTTCTACTCACCCACTAGGTGCATTGTACGTTTTGAATATAAATTGTGGCCCCATCCAAAGTCTACGGTGCGGTCCAGCGTGTGTGACAATTTCTACTTGACTCAACCAACGATCTTCGGCACTGTCTAAATGCCTTTGACTTCCCCTGAATTGGGAAAAATTGAGTAATGGACTTGATGGTAAAAGTGGTGGAAGAATTTCAATTGAATTTGGTGTTCTCAATAACGGCCACTGTCCTTTTGCCTCCACTTCCAATTCAATCATTGTATTATCACACACTTTTTCTTTCGGGACACCTGACGTTGGCTTTGGCTCTAAATCATATTGAATCATATTACCATGACAAGCCATTATGAATAATGAATCAACTGCCCCTTTCTTCACTTTTATAGATGAATCACGTTGATTGTAGGTCCATGCTCTTGATGGTGCAAAGCACGCGCAAATCTTCAATGGCAGAGATCCATTATCGTCAGAGTGCAATCGTTGCCGCTGTTGAGGTCTGATAATAAAAAAAAAATCAAAATAGAATTTAGTACACTAATATAAAAATGAATGAAAAAATACCAACTATTATAAAAAAATTCGAGAAATAAATTTACCTAGATTGAGATTGATTATTTGTATGGTTTAATGTAGACGGTTGGCGAATTTGTGCAAGGGGGTGCAGAACAGTGGGATATGGATACGGTGGGAGTCTTGGATTGGAATATGGATAAACTGCAAGAGGTATTTCAGCATGAGAC
The DNA here is from genome assembly GCA_030347285.1 of Microctonus hyperodae. NCBI lineage: Eukaryota > Metazoa > Arthropoda > Insecta > Hymenoptera > Braconidae > Microctonus > Microctonus hyperodae. The sequence goes on along the minus strand of JAQQBR010000003.1, from coordinate 2,179,635 downwards.
ACAGGGGAGTGAGATCTCGTGCTGTCATCCGTGAGACCAGCGCTACGATGAAATCTCGACAGTCTATTGACAACATGAGGTGTCGAATGAGTTCTCACTCCGACGGGACCACCGTAAGGAGCTACAGGAAATACGTGAGTAGTTCCACGAACTGTAGATACCGCAGCCCATCTTGTATCACATGAGAATACCATATCCTAATAAACAAATCCATGAAACAATTATTTTTTTTTTTACAATTAAATTGAAGTTAATAAATCATTCGCGTATAGATAAATCTTACTTGAACTTTAGCAGTGGTATCACCACGATGCAGTACATAGAGATGATGCACGGCAGCCAATGATGGGCCACCGGGGTGCGCCTGTATTCTAAATATATGAAAATCATGTCCTCTTTTATCAGCTGTCATTAAAATTGCACCTGTGAGATCAAAGGCCATGGCAACAATTGCGTCATTATGTGCAGTAAAATGTGCAACCACCGTCTCAATAGACGAATTTTCAAATTGTTTTTCTTGCTTTGATGCTTGAAGATCCAATATTGTAATTATGCCAGGTTGTGTTACATCATTGCTAGTATTATTAACTGCAACGGGTGGAATTGAATTGCCAGTTAAACTTGAAGCAACGCTTTCACCAAAACCACGTAAACCTTTACTCAATGATTTAGCAGCATACAAAACAGCAGCTGTATAACTTGGCACCCCCTCGCCTTCACTTCCACCACTACTGCGTCGGGTGGGTAACAATTTTTTTTCACTGTATGCTAACCATCTTGTACCTAAAGCCACTGGATTGGGATTTGGTCCCGGAGATGGATAACAAGAAGTGACAGTTAAAATATCTTCAAAAGTTCTAGCATCAAAAACGGCAATTTTCTCAGAAAATGTTACGACAATTGATCTTTTGTTGGCTAGAACATCACAGACAGGGTTTTTGAATTTTATGCTCTTGGTTTGTTCACCAGTTTTCAATGAAATAAAGTTGACATTGCAAAATTGTGGCCCTGGCCCGGCTGAATCACAAATTGCTATTAATGGACGTTTATCTTTATATGGATCAGAGAGCTCGGTATTTGTAATTGGATTTGGCAAAATTCTCAAAACACGAACAACGCTTTGTCGCCATGATAAAATTTCAGTTGCTTCGCCGGAGGCTGCCACCAACCACACCTAAAATTAAGTGAAAACAATATAAATACATACATGTGTAACAAAATAATATAAATTATTTTTTCCTATCGTAATATCGAAAATAACATTCAACATACCTGCACACCAGTTGTATATCCCAATACTAGTAATAATGGTGGAGTGCTAGATCCTTCGATATAATCTGGAAACAGTGATGGATCATTGACGTCGGCATACTCAAAACGTGCCCATGTTATAGATTCTTTGCTTTCTGACACGCATCCTCCAGTATATGCCTAGATATAAATTAAATTATCCATCATATTCAACATTTTATATATTATTGCATTCTTGAATAAAATTATTCTGATAAATTCGAATACGTACTTGTGGAACTATATCATTTATAATTCCAGCTACACTATCGATAATAGACCGATCATTGACCGGTTGTGGTGAAACAACTTGAACGCTTTTGTGACACCCTCTTCTTGGTGAATCTGCCGACATTTTGTAATCATTTGCCAATGACCATTATCTGAAATCATTCAAATATAATCTCATAAAAATCATATCAATCAAAATATCGTCCACATAAATAATACAAATAAACAAATCAACAGACATTGTTAATCATGATTATTGTGTAATAAATATTTATCTAATAAATAATACTTTCGAATAAAAAATATTCATCATGAGTAAAAAGTCTTGCTATAAAAATCGTTTCAAACTATTCAATTTTTCTAGAACCAACAGATCATGAAATGAAACATATTCTCTTAGTACACACACACACATACATACATATATAAATGAGTTGATTTATATACATACATACAGTAGATATATACATGTATGCGTGCATATAGTTGAGTATAAAGATAGTTTATTGGCTTTCGTACATATTGAAACAACATTGCTGTTAGCACATATACTAAGATATATATCTATTCAAGCATTTATATACCTATACATATTTTGTGAATTTTTTCAAAACATTGTTTTTAGTAGACAAGTTAAAGAGCACGTCACTCATAATACATAATTCACACATTTACATATTATAAAAGCACAAGCAACACGATATATCAGACAAGGCCAATTATAAAATAGATGTCCGTGAAGAATATTACAAGTACATAGCTGATAATATTTTTAAACATGGTTTTTTTTTTCATCGTTTATAATAAATTATATTACGTTATAAGTATACATAGATGTATTATTTGGATGTTTGATAATACTTGTTACAAATATGGATGGATTAATTATACTAGTAATCTATTGTTGTTAAGACGAAAAAATATTCATCACTTACATCGTCACAAAACTATTTTCATTGTGCAAGGCACCACCACCTCTGTTTGCTTTTGTTCGCCGCACTTTTTCTCACGACCTTTTACTGCGTCATAAGTACACTGCATGTAGATGACAGCTACGACCAGCACAGTATACATACAAATGATGTCACTTTGTACACTTTTTACAGTGATTTGAGCACAGTAGTACTATGCATTATTTTTTATATTTTTAATTTCAATTGATTCCATTATGAATATATGCTGATAATTAGCTACAAAATTTTATATGTGCAATATTTTATATGAATATTATATATTTATGTGCATAATAGAAGATAAAAAAAAATTATTTACCACTCAGATGATTTGACACAACACCTTCACTTGAGATGGAGGTGAAGTGAGCATAACAATATCAGCTGATTTGTATTTATATGTATTATGTATATGTACATGTATATGAATGTAAAAGAATAAGGGATTAATGACAATTTTGTCAATAATGAACTGAACACAACTATGAGCAGCTGTGAAGCTAGAAACAGAGTGCTCAAGATTGACTTTTGTGCGATATGTGTGTATGTGTGTGTATGTATGACGTTTGATTTGTATTTATACAAAGAATATATAACACAACAAGCTTACAGAACTAGAGTTTTGGTGTGAAGCAAGTTTCGAAGTGTCAGGGCCAATCCGAGTGTGCCTTACTTGAGTTACAGTGATACCAACTAACAGAAGAATAAAAATATGGTGTTTTATTTTACAGTAGCCAATCAAAAGGGTTTTACATTTTTTAAATTAATGGCGCGAACGAAATATGTATGTATTCAATCGTTATATTAGTTGTACACATCTGCCTAGTGATAAAAATAAAACATCTGCTGCATACTATATAATATTAAATTACTATTATCTCTCGGTATATTATATTTCATATCAATAATCAATTTGAATTATATTGTTATATTATTAAATTGGCGCCAACAATATCGCAGACTCTAAGCACTAGAGGCGCGCATGAGCTCGCGACATTCACATCTATATACATGTATAAACATAGGTGAATTAAACGCAAATTGCAACCGTTTAAATTTGAAAGCGTGTATTTTACTATGTTTGTATATTTGCAAGTGATCGTTTGTGAAAAAAAAAATGTTTAACAAATAAAAAAATTGTTTTCAAATGATATTTGTATTAACGGACATGATTTAATATTTTTCGATGATAAAACCTCCATGTAGTGTTTAATTTTCGTATGAGTTGATAACCTTATAACAATTATTAATTAAAAGGTAAGATAGTTAATAATTCTATTGAACAGAATTTTTGTGTTCACCTTAGTTTAATATATATAAATATTTTTTTTAGATGGATCGCACAATGGATTCAATTAGTCCAGCCAATTCAGATACAAGCAGTGGAAAAGCGTCTTTTTTATATCGTCGTGATTCAAGTATTTTAGTTAGTAGCCAACGTCCAGCAACAAAAATATTACATAAGAAAAATGAGGAAATACTTCGATTACAGAAGGAAGTTAAAACGATGCTTCAATCGACTGTCAATGATAAAATTAAAATGGAGAAAGAATTTAAAAAAGTCTTAAAAGAATTAGGTGATAAAAAACAAGAGATTTTTCACATGAATCAAACTATTTGGAAATTACAACAGATACAAATAAGTAATTCAGAAGTATTACAAAAAATTATTGAGGATCGTGAAAACGAAATATTGAAAATGAAGAATGAAAATAAAAGTTTAGAAATCGCATTGAATCTAAAGGAGGAAGATATGAAAAAATTAAAACAAGATCGCGATGAGATCCTAACCAAATACCACGAATTATTAGAGAATATGCAGGAATTCATAATCACATATAAAAAATTATCAGAGAATGAAGAGGAAGAATTGAAATCACTGGAGAGCATAAAACAAAAGAGGACAAAGAATTATCATGTTCAACAACAACTACTCCTCGTACTGTCGACAATGGTGAAGAATCCCTAGCGCCACCAGGCGACCGAGTTTACGTAAATAATTTAATAATTATTACATCACGATTGTTGAGACCAAAATGAAAATAAAAATAATTATAATTGCATTAGATATTAGGATTATCATATAGTGGATTCCTTAGTTTAAATATATTTTCTCTTATTTAATATTTAATCTATAGAAAATTGTGGAAATAATAATAAAAGAAATTTATTTTCAACTTTATTGCGTCCGATATTTCTTAGCGGCGTACCATTCTCAATTATGAATTCAAATTTCGCGGATAAATATGGCGTTCTTCTGAACATAGATTTTATTGGTCAATTCACCTAACTTTATACATATCCCTTACCTTTTATTTTTTAAAAGAGAAAAAAAGATAGAAATCAAGTTGTTATGATAGGGGGGGAATTAAATATATGGCGATGATCTTTGGGTCTAAGAACCATATGCTTATGACACGTAACAATCCAACCCCTGTATTTTTTACTTGATAGTAAAATTGTGAATTTAGACCAATTCACTTGAGGTTTACTTTTAAGAGAAATCTAGTGTACTGACTATGTATATAAATACATTTATGGAAATATCAAAAGTATCAGTGGCACATACATTTCACAAAATTCATAATATTTGGGGTCAATAAACTGCATATTAGTGTGCTTTCACAGTTTCATCATAACAGCATTTCATTTATTTTTACGTGAATGATATGAAATATTGATAACAATGCACGTGCCACGTACACAAATGAAAAAGGCTGCACGTTCAAAAAAGAAACTTATTACTAATGATCCATCAAAAGATGAACATCAAAGTATTGCAAAATTTTCTTTTAATAATGAACTCTGGACAATTTTCATATTTGTATCTGCAGTTAAACTACTTTTAGTTTATACATAGTATGTTTTTTTTTTCGTTCATCGCGTATTATTTACGCCATTCTGCTATTATAAACTATTATTTGTCTATACTGAAAATTAACTATTAGATAAATTGTTATATTGTTGCATTGTTACAGCCATTCAACTGATTTTGAAGTACACCGAAATTGGCTTGCAATAACTCATAATTTACCTATAAATGAATGGTATACAAACAATAATTCACAATGGACATTAGATTATCCACCTTTCTTTGCATGGTTCGAATTTTCTCTCAGTCAATTCGGCAAATTCGTAGATCCTGAAATGTTAAAAATCGATAACTTGAATTATGCTTCACAAACAACAATATTATTTCAAAGATTAACAGTCTGTGTATCAGATTTAATGTTACTTTATGGCGTTCGTGAGTAAGTATATTTTCATACAGAGCATTGAAATACAATTGTACTCATTATTTTCCATTTCATAATTAATTTTTCTTCAGAATAGCTGACGTGTTTTGCACTACATACGAGAACTTTATCACATTTTTTATATTATCTTTATTCAATGTTGGATTACTGATGGTCGATCATATTCATTTCCAATATAATGGATTTATGCTGGGCATTTTGTTATTGTCCATTGCACAAGTATCTAAAATTCAATCAGTAAGTTAAATAATATTAATACGTTTGCGAATTTTTATAGATATCTGTATTATCATGATAAAATTGAATTTATCATGTAAGAATATTTAATACACATTTTAGGTGAACATTTTGAAAGGTGCTGGATATTTTGCAGCATTATTAAATTTCAAACATATTTATTTATATGTTGCGCCTGCATTTATAGCTTGGCTATTGAAGTGGTATTGTTGGAAGAAAAATAAATTTTTCAATAGATTAATTCAATTAGGTATTATCGTTACGACGACATTATTAATATCATTTGGACCATTTGCCACTCAGTTACCTAAGGTATACTGTACAAATCAATTTTTGAAATTTGTTTGCAATCTAATAATACTTCAGGTATTTTAAGTTCATTGATTTTTTTTTTATTATAGGTATTCATGAGACTTTTTCCATTTAAAAGAGGCTTAGTACATGCATATTGGGCTGCGAATATTTGGGCAGTGTACATCGGGGCTGATAAAATATTGTCATTAATTTGGAAAAAATTGGGTTGGTTATCAATCATTAAAACTGCTGCACTCACCGGTGGACTGGTTCAAGAAAATATATTGGCAGTTTTACCAACTCCAACGCCATTATTCACATTTATTGCTACTATTGTAGCAATAATACCAGTTATTTTTATTTTACTTACATGCACTGAACGCGATTTTCATCCGCGCAACTTTATTAGATGTCTAATTTTATGTGCACTTGGTTCATTTATTTTTGGGTGGCATGTTCATGAAAAAGCAATATTAACAGCTATTATTCCATTGAGGTAAGATTTATTCATACAAAATAACAGCTGTTTATTATTAGATATTTGATTTGAGAATTATTTTGGTTTTTACCATTTTTTTTTTTTTTAGTATTTTAGCTGTAACTCATGCAGATGATGCCAGAATATTTTTAATTCTCAGTTCGACAGGTCATGCCGCTATTTTACCACTCCTTTTTCCAGAGGATCTAATTTTAATCAAAATCATCATGTCATCATTGTATACATTAATTGCAGCATTATGCCTTCAACGATTATTCAATCAATCACTTTTAACATTGTATGAATGGATATACATTAGTGTCCTGCCCTTTCTGACAATTTACGAAACAATTATCCATAAAATTATTTTTCATGAACGTTTACCATTTTTGCCATTAGCTCTTACTTCAATTATTTGCGCCATTGGAATCATATATTCATGGATACTTTATTGTTATATTTTTTATTCGCATTGTTCAAATAAGATAAGACTAACATGTAAAGCAGATAAACTCACCAAATCGCCCATACCTGATTCCAATTAGTTCCAACAAATTATTTAATTAAATAAAATTACGTATTTATTGAAGAATACAGAGTTATTGGAGTATCAAAATTTTCACTTCATTTTTGTCTCTTGAATAGTATTACATAGACGTATTCTGAGATTGATTGAAACTATTGTTTGTATTAATAACTCTTATAAGAATTTCTCATGACATGACATTGGTCGTAGTTTGTAAAATAAAAAGTTCTGATTGTACAGCGTTGAGAAACATCGGAACACTATGCTGTATTTGTAAATGTTGCTCTATAAGAGGTCCAAGAGTTGCTGAGAACGGAGTTTCAAGAAGATCGACACCATCACCAACATGGAAATAAAGATAATCATCTGGTGAATCAGCATATTGGCTTGATAATTTGTATCTGCCTTCTTTTGTTCTATCAACTCTCCAGCCAAATAATTGATAACACGCTTGTCTATATTCTTGAGATGATGCTTTAAATGCATCTTTCAATCGAGTAATTTTAATTTCATGAGATTGCTTCAATTCTGCAATTTCTGTAAATTTACAATATTTATGATTATGGTCCGATAGTAGATATAAAATTAATATTCACCTTTTGCATGAACAGAAGAACTGCCGGTAAAAGTTTCCGAATTGCCTAATTTAATTTGGGAGCGGAGTTCTTCAACTTCAGCGTAAAGTGCTTTCATTTTATCCTCATTTTGTTGACTAGCAATTGCCGCGGGATTCATTTTGAAATGCAGTACTCGGGCATTGCAATTGAAATCACCTTTAAGAATCCGATGCTCTAGTTCAGCCTTCAGTTTTTCATTTTCATCTCGTAATTTTTGGTATTCTTCGCGTGATGTCACAACATCGGATGCAGCTAAATTAGCCTCCAACTTTGATACTAAATCTCTGGAAAAATTTACAAGGATAATTTTATCCGATAGATTGCTCTAATTATTTGTGATTAGTGATTAAAAGTAAATTATATACCTGTAACTTTCAAGTGTACGTTCTAGTGCGGGTATTCGATCATTAGAAATAGAATTGGAGTCCGCTGCAGGCATTTCTTTTTCATACAAATCTAATTGTTGTCTATAGCTATCTCTTTCTCGTGAAACCAATAATACTTTTTTTTGTAATCTAGCAACAAGTTTGTTTAATTTTTCAGTTGATGCCGTCATTTCATTTGCAATCGTTTTTGTTTCTTCATAATTTCGTTGAAGTGTTTGATTTTCACGCTGCAATGTATCGATACGTGAACACATTTCACCTTCTTCAGCAGTAAGTAATGCTTCAGCTTGTTGTAAACGATGTATCTCTTTTTTCAATGCAGACGGTCCATCACCGATACCAATAGCATCATATTCACCAAGTTTAATCATTAATTCATTGTTTTTGACTTCTAAATCTGCCACTTGTCTCTCAACCATTTCAGTATGCTTTAATCTCTGCATTATATTCGACATTTGTTCCTCTATCAACAATTTTCCTTTGATAGACTCTCGCATCATCCCAATGGTTTCCCTTGCTGCATGCAATTCTTTTTCTAGCTCATTGGCTCTTGCCGCTCGTGACAATAATGATTTCCCCTCTTCCCACAATGCTCTCTCACATTCTAATTTTTCAATTTTAATTTTCGCATTTTGTAATTCAACTTTCTGTAATTCAAACTCTTGCTGCAGTTCATGCGCATCTTTTAATTGACTTTCCAATACGTTGATTCTCTCTTGGGCTTTTTCTAAATTTTCCTGGACTTCTGAAACTTCACTTTGATTATTTATATTAGGACTTGGAGCATTATCATTTACATTGGCGTATGTTGTGTGTTCAGTTAATTTAACGTTTTCTTCAAGTAGCGCTACAATTTTTTGTTCAAGTTTAGCTTTCATCTGTAAGGTTTCAATATAAACACACCTTTCAGTCAATGCAATTTAATAACTAGAAAATATTATTTTATATGAGTATTATTAACAAAATTATACCTGAAACATTTCATTTTCAACAGCAGTTTGTGAATCACGCGCCTCCTGGGCAACGTTTCTGGCCGATTCAACTCTCAATTCAAGTTGTTTAATTGTTTGCTTGTCCAATGTAGTTTGCATCTCTAGCATGTTTTTCTCTTTTTGAAATATCTCCTCTATCTGTTTTCTTATATTGTGCAATTGCTGAATTGTAGTTTCTTGATGAGATAATCGTGTACGTAATGATATTATCTATTAAATATATAAAATCAATATTTTTTTTCTACATAAATTTTTTATTAATATGTCAAAACATATTATTAAATTTATTATTATTATAATATTGATATGTACTTCTCCTTTGAGACGTCGCCATTCGAATGGACTACCAGGTACATCTGTTTCATTACAACTCAACGATAAAGATTGTCGCGTTTCGCTGAGTTTTATACGTTTTGATGGCGTTTCACTCTCACCATGTGATACACCTGAATTAATATGTTCCTCAGTTGCATGAATTCTGGAAAATTCATTGCACTTTTTACTGATTGAGGAACCAGTTAATCCATCATCATTTTTCCAGCTCATAGACAGTGGCGGTGTTATTCCTGTGCCAGAAAGCCTCAATGAGACATTGCTGTTACGACGATAATTATCTGAGGTAGATGTCAAATCATTCAGCATTTTAATAATTGTTGTTGGATCCTTGTCACCCATCTAATGCAAATATAAATTTAATATTGAAATGCGGCTTAGTAATAATTGTGAAAATAATATAAACATAATTTACATACAATTGATATTTTACTGATATTTTATTTTATATTGTCTCTGTGTCCAACTTACTTTTTATTATGCGAATAATTGCAGTATATTATTTTATAATAACGGATACTAGTCTTACGTATATTTTTTGTTTACTGTAAAGAAAACGAGAACTTATTCTCTAAATACTCTAAACTAATAACATTAAATAACCGTCGTGGTTGTACTCATTTCTAGATTTCAAGTCAGAGTAAATTTCCGTTAAATGACGTCGACGCGACGCGGGCATGTAAATGCTCAACTAAAATCACGACGTAACTGTAGAGAATTTTTAAATATAAATCATATAGTCTTACCTCTTGTCTGTTATTTTTCATGGTGTACATTACACAGTGTATTTTATACACACAACAACAATATTAAACTGCGCGATATCGGTCAAGAAGAATACGTATTATCATCTTTCAATTTTCTCTTTACATGATTCTGAACATTTACATGTAATAAAAAGAAAATTGAAGTAAATAGATGTTTTTTTTTTTGACGATCATTATTTAGATTAAATTTACTAATAATTCGCAAACTTTATTGTGTATAAAATCAATGCTAACAATATATACGTAAGTCTTACATTTGGAAATTGGGTTACATTATTAACATACAAAGTTCTGATTTCCTAACAATGTATATAATTGTTTTGATTATTCAAATTATTAATGTAATATAAAAATGAAATGATATGTTAATAATATCGTCCTAATGAATATTTATTTTTATAGTTACACAATTCTCATAAAATCATGGTAATAACCTATAAAAAAATATGGAATCATCGTTAAGAAAGAAATATGAAGATCTTCAATTATTACGATTATTACGACAAAGAGAAAATAATGTAAGTATGGAAGTATTTGTTTAGCCGAAAATAGCAAATTGTCCGATAATCCGAATGAGTAATAAAACATAAATTGTCTGTTGAATTATTAATAATGTCAAGAATTTTATTACTGTATTGTTACGTATGAGAAACTTGAATGTGAAATTAATCAGAGAAATTTTTTAGTATAATCTAAAAAGCAAAATTTCTTTGCCACTGTGTAATATAAAAAAATGTATGATTTACAATATATTTAAATGTATATTAAATTAACGAGAATGTATATTCATGAAGTTCACAAATTTTCTTCTGCAATTGCATAAATAACAGTCATTATTATTCTTCATTCCAGGAGATTACAACGAGAACGTTATCAAATAAATTGTATGTGACAGACACGTTGATTTCACGATTGGGTTTAGAAAGAGAACTTGATGGACATAGAGGATGTGTAAATTGTTTAGAGTGGAATGAATCGGGCAGGTGAGTATCACTCAAAAGAATAAATGATAATGCGAAGAAGAGAATTGTACTATGATATGTATATGATTTTTTTTTTTTTAGGATATTGGCTTCAGCTTCTGATGATATGCATTTAATACTTTGGGATCCATTCCGTTATAAGAAAAAACTAGCTTTTCATACTGGTCACAATGGAAATATATTTTCTGTCAAGGTACCCAAACGACATCTTCAATAATTTATTTATTATAAATTATTTATTACCAGCCATTAATTATTTCGTACTATTTTTCAGTTTATGCCCAAGTCAAATGACACTTTGGTAGTAACTGGAGCTGGAGATAGTGGTGTTAGAATTCATGATATATTAGTGTCAGAAACGATATTTGTATGCAGTTGTCATACAAATCGAGTGAAGCGAATAGCAACAGCCGAAACTATTCCATTTATTTTTTGGAGTGCAGCTGAAGATGGACTTATCCTGCAGTATGACACACGAATACATCATAATTGCAAGTCAAATGATTGTAAAAATGTTCTTGTGGATCTTGTTAATCATGCTGGAAGAAGAGCTGAAGCTAAATGTATGGCAGTGAATCCTACTAGACCAGAGTTAGTAGCTGTTGGTGCTAATGATCCTTATGTTCGAGTGTACGATCGTAGAATGATTAAAATTGGACAGGTAAACAACTTTTACTTTGCAAAAAATAATTGGCAGTAATTATTTAATATGAGAAATATCTTTTGGATAATCGGAATAATTTTAAAACAGGTTCCTGTGGGTCCTGCAATGCAGAACGATTGGCCGACATTATCTCTAAGTACAGCAGCCAAAGGCGATCCAGACGATAACATACCCGTTGGTTGTGCTCAATATTTTATCGCCGGTTCGTTCGTACGATCAGAGCTCAGCGTACGCGGCTCCATTATCAATAATTTACCTTTTATATATATATTCATTGGATTTGAAATAGTATGAAAAGTGAATTTGCCTTTAATCGAGCAGGACATCTACGATCTTCACACTTAAGAGACAATAGCCGAAGTTTCGCTTCTACGTACATAACTTTTTCGGCTGATGGCAGTGAACTTCTGGTTAATATGGGTGGCGAACAAATATACTTATTTGACATCAACAACAATGACGATAGCAGAATTTTGCAATCCAACATGAACAGTGATAGTTTCTCTGAATCACTAAAATGCTCAGGTAGTAAATTAAAATAGCTTATATTTTTTTTATCATGGAATATAAAACGAAATATTTTATTTTATATATTAATATCAAATTAATATACATTAAATACGCATGCACGCATGTAGATAATTTAAATTTCAGAAAACAAATATATTATTCAACTTGAAGGGAGATATTGTCACTACAGGATTCAGCAATTAATCCGAAAATGATATACTCAACTGCTCCTGTATCATGTTTATTTCAACGCTTCAGAATAATATCTGATTCGTTTCAAAGATTTGACGCTCTTAGTTATAATATAAAAACACTTTTTAATTACTAGTAATAACTTATATATATTTTTAGGGACACAAGATAACAAGGATGATATTAGCCGATCAGCGTACGGACCAACCTATCAATACATAACAAATGCTACATCATCAAACATACAAGAAATACCAGCAAGCATTGAGAAATTAAAACACGAAGTATGAAATATTTATCTGAATTCAAATCGTAATTTTCATTTGTGGAAAATTAATAAAGTATATTATTTTTTTTTAGGCTGATTTGAAGTTTCAACAACAGCACTATACACAAGCAATTAATTTTTACAATGAAGCTATAAATATATGTCCAAACGTGGCTGTTCTTTACGCAAATCGTGCAGCGGCATTGATGAAAAGGCGATGGTAAGTGTAGGGAAATAAAAATAACCAGATGTTTATAAAAAATAATGTTCATGGATTTATTTCAGGGATGGTGATATTTATAGTGCATTGCGCGATTGTCAAACAACATTAGTTTTGAATCCCGATAATGTTAAAGCACACTTTCGGTAAGTAAAATTAATTTAGATAAATAATACATTTATAAATTTGTCTAAAATTTAATAATCGGTGTAATTTATTTATCAGATTAGCACGTTGTCTACACGATTTAAATCGTCCAACTGAAGCTTCTCGGGTTATTGACGATTTTCAGGATAAATTTTCAAATTATTCATCTAATTCGTCTTATCGGGCTTTAAGAAAAGATATTATGGAGGCAATGAATGCTGGTAATGTATCAATATCAGAAATATTTCTCATTACAATTATCTAATTATATAATTCACTTTTCACAGATGAAGATGATACAGATTCCGATCATATACTAATTTCACCTCATGAGTATAAATGGAGACATAACACAACTGATTATAAGCTTAGATTTTGCGGTCATTGCAATACAACAACAGATATTAAAGAAGCCAATTACTTTGGAAAGTGCGTGAGAATGAAACTTAATCTGAATTTAAATAACAATTGATGGTATTCATTAAAATTTTTTTTTATTTAAATAGTGATCGGTACATCGTGGCCGGCTCTGATGACGGTTCTTTTTTTATTTGGGATCGGTTTACAACGAATATTGTACGCGTTCTCCGCGGTGATGAACGAATTGTTAATTGCTTACAACCACATCCGTCAACATGTCTACTGGCAACGAGTGGCATTGATCCTGTTATAAGATTATGGAGTCCATTACCAGAGGTAAATACATAAAATTTCAAAGGACTACATGTATATTTTTTAATTGAACATGAATTTAATAATTGTTACACCAGGATGGAAGTGTCAATGAACGAGAGATTAAAAATTTTCATGAAGCTGCATCGGCAAATCAAATTCGAATGAATCGTGATCCTTTCAATATGATGATGATAAATATGGGTTATCGTTTGGCAGAAGGGTCTGTTATTGAAGTTGATGATGATCCAAACGATCCTTCAATTACTTTTCCAAGTTGTAGAACAAGTTGAGTATTGAATAAGTATTAGAAAACAGTCAGTTAGTATAATCACTTATCAGTGAAAATATGAAATACATGAAATCAAATCTTATTGTCGAAGAAGTTCAAGAAAACGAGCTACATTAATTATTCATATTGTTGTACATGCAACTTGTAATCTTACAAATTTCATTACTCCAATTTTATTTTACCAAATAAAAATTATTTCACAAAAAAACAAATATATTAAAGCTTATAACAATGTTTATTCGAATGATGTAGGAGGTAAATTAAGACAATTAATGAAATGATTTGGTAATTCAACAATTCAGGTACTAGGCAATAATTCCCATAAACTTTGTAAGGAACTGCCTTCTCTGGGTAATTCAGCTGCTAAACCAAGATGTAAAGAGAAACAAGGCTTTCTCTGTGACACTTCTGATTCACTAAAATACAAACCAAATACATCAGAAATTTCATCATCAATATCCTGTACTTCTTTCGTGTCGTTTTCGTTCAACTCAAGTTTTGGTACGCCCTAAAAAAATTAAAAATGTCATCAATTGCATAGAGATGATCAGCTTCATGTTTATTACTTGACATTCGAAGACATATTCAACGCCGTATATAGGCATTCTTCTGTGTGAATCTCTGAGTGATGTGATCTCTTTATGTAGAACATACAACTTCGATACAGGATCAATACGAAAACCAAGGACATAACTGCCATTTGATTCCACACTTGTAATCACTAGAGTTGGTCCGAATTTTGAACTCTTTATGCATACCTAAAATCAAAACTGCTGATAACACTGCATTCAATACTACAATATGAATAAAGCGTATAAAGAAAACATTGAATTGCTCACATCTGCGATTGCAAGATACGGTAAAGACACATTGAATTGATAATTAACATCTGCAAACCAGACGATTCGTATATTTGTTATTATAAAGGTCCCTACATTCCCCTAAATTAATAAAAATTACAAAAGTTATGAAATATCAAAATGTCATATTATTTGTTATTCAAGGCAAATAAAAACCTGCTCGGCGGACAAATTCCAAACACCGGGTGTAGTACTGCTTATATTTTCAAGAGGTAAAATAGTGAGCCTTTTATTTTGTACAAATCCTCCTCGTAACTTTATTTCTCGATAAATTTTTGAAGACACATATGCTCTGTAATTTATAAACAAATAATCAAATTATACGCGTGAGAAAAGTAGGTAAATAAAAAATACACATACCTATAAACTCCTATAACAGACGTGTAATGTCTGGTGCATTTAGTATTTAAATTGTTGAATATAAATTCATATCGATAATTTTTATACACAGTTAGAATATGTAAAGCTTGAGAAACATTTCCGTGGATCTAAAAAAAATTTTGGATAATCATTACTGAGTTTTTTTTAATATATATTGTTTACATATCTTCACTGTAACTAAATTTTCATTGCATACCATATTTACATTCTTTGTTGTTATATTTATAATAGCATTATACCCTATACCTGATGGTAAATTCAAATTATACTTTAATATCATTATAATATTATCTACTGCATTAAATAATATATTTATATATAAAATGTTGATGATCCATACTTAAATTAATTCGAGGTAGGGCTAATGAGTGCCATATAATTCTTAAATTGGATATCACCAGTCGACCTTGATCTCCTACATTACCCTTTACATCCTCAATCATATCAAGTTTGTCGATAATAACTTCACCATGTCCAACTTGCATATCTCTTGAATGATTAAAACATTTAAGAAAAATAAGCTTAATAAAAATGATAAAGCAATTAATAGATTAGTAAATATGAGATCGATATTTACGATAAAGATGTATCAAAACGAATTTGACTATCTTGCCACATCTTCAAGCATATATCAGCTGAAGAGAATAGTTGAAATGTCAGCTTTTACTTATATAAACTGTACATAAATATATTACATTGAGTGCGCAACAAAGGGGAATTTTTCAATCAATATTGTCGTTACTGTGTGAACGAGAAAGAGCAACAAATGGATTAAATAAGTTGTATATACAAAAATTAAATATTAAAAGCAATTTTTTTTCTTTTTCATATCAAGAATATTTATATTAATATATATAATTTCAATATTTGATATGTATATTTTATGCTATAAAATTATGAATTATTATCAACAGCTTGAATTTATAGTCATTTTGTAAAATTAATTAGCCGAATTTTCCCAATTACAATGGCACATTAGGAATTGGACCTATGCCATGCGCAAGTTGATAGACAGCTAATGAAACTTCACCAGCTAATTTATCAGCATCAGCAGAATTTTCCGCTTCTGCATACACTCGTACTACATCTTCTGTACCAGAAGGCCTATCAATTGAAATATTAATTTTATCATAAATAATTATTTCTAGGTTTGATAAATAATATTGTAAAATGTGCAGTAATTTACCGAACAAAAGAACGTCCTTTCGAATAACGAGATACCAATTCATCAATTTTTTCTTGCAGCCCTGGTGGCGATAGACATTTTCTTGCTGCATCTGTTGTTTTGATCACATTTCGATCCTTTACATGTACTTTCACTTGCCGATTGGGGAAATCAATATAACTTTGGTTCCAAGTAACTATATCCCAATCTCTTGCATGCAAAATCGTTTCAACTATCAACATATCACTTAATGCATCACCAACTGTTTGGTTTACAATATTTATCAAGTTGCAAAGTTGCTGAGCAGCTTTTCGTTGGCTTTCCGTGTATCTATTAATATATAAACAAAATAGTAATGTAATAATAATTATTACAATAGTATTTAAATTAATTGAAATTACCTACGCATTATTTGTTGCAGCTTCTTGAATTAATTCAACTGTTTTATCTTTGAAAATTACTGTTCCATGGCCATTAGCTTCAAAATAAACTCCAATGTCAAACTCATGTGCTCGTTGATGAAGGTGTTTTACACCAGTATCTGTACACGCAACGGGAACTTTCTATAAAATATCGAAATATAGTCATGCTCTTTAGGAACATATGTTTTTAATCTCAAGACTTCTGTGACGAGAATTATTATCTTCATTCAAAATACTATTATCAATTCCGGAAACCAATATTTTTAATGAAAATAAAAACATATAAATAAATATGAATTACCAAAAGTCCTGAAATATAATTAGTCGATGCTCCATTGGCATAAGCTGTTTGCACTAGGCCTAAAAGAATTGATAAGCCACTGATTTCAATGAGGTCTTTAATATAACTTGCTATAAGTGTAGCAATTTTATCGCCATCCAATAAATGAAATTTTCCATTTTCGTCATTGTAATAATAAACAATTCTATCAGCATCGCCGTCAATAGTTGCACATCGAGCATTCGATATGGTTGGACTATTAATTGGAACAACTTGACGAATTTTTACATAATCAGCACCACACTGAAATACATTGAAAAAATAGAATGATCAATAATAAACAAATAAATAGATAATTTAAATTATAGTTAAAAATGAAATTTACTTGATGATTAAGAGTTCCTGAACCATCGTTGAACAAATCAATTTCCAAAAAATCTTTCAATTCCTTCTGAAGCGCTCTAGTAACTATAGCACCAACTCCATTAGCAGCATCTACAAATAACTTTTTGGAATAAAAATTTTTTGTATTCGAATCTTTAGCTTTTATAAAAGCTCTGCATAATTTTGATATGTATGCATTTGTTGTGGCTTCTCCATATGCTCCATTGGTATTGATACAAACGACCAAATAATGCAATTGTGGTGTTGTTATCACACCGAAATCTTTTACAATCGCATTCGAAGCCTCGATTCCAATAATAGCTGATTTTGATAGACCCACACCGCTTTGTCTAGAATCTCTACCTAAAATTACTACTGCTGAGGCATTTTCATCAATGTTATTTTCTT
>JAQQBR010000003.1:2116004-2157713 GCA_030347285.1 Microctonus hyperodae | reverse complement strand
TTGCCGCTGCAACCTAAATGTTAGAAATTTAATTAATAATGGTTAATAAGAAAAATAGTTATTAATTTAATTTGAATGAAATTTACTTCTGCTGTTTTTTTCTGAATGTCTTCGATTGCTACTTCAATTGGACTTAAAATTATTTGTTTTCTTGCTACGACACGAATTCGTGTCTTGAGGTATGGAAAATGTGTAGCAACAGTTAATATAGTTTTTCGTTTATATTGCTCCCTAAGTTCACCATGTGCCTTACCACCCGGTGTGAATGGTGTTGCATAAATAAATCGTTCTAAAAAATAGAAAAAATTATTAATTATTTTAGATGAAAATAAAATATTTATTAATACTTACTTATATTAA
Source organism: Microctonus hyperodae (assembly GCA_030347285.1). Lineage (NCBI taxonomy): Eukaryota > Metazoa > Arthropoda > Insecta > Hymenoptera > Braconidae > Microctonus > Microctonus hyperodae. Next base: position 2,157,353 of record JAQQBR010000003.1, on the reverse strand, counting down.
AATTTCTGTGAAAAATTGTTGGTCTGTGTCGTAATTCATGTGGCTCAAAATACGGTTCCACATATGTAATCTGAACATACGCTTTATCAGAATCCAACTTAGTACAATCCACTGGGTTAGAATCTTTAATTATCACAATATGATCAACACCAAATCTTTCAGTATAAAAATTTTCAAGTCGTGAAAATATTTCAGGTAATTTTGTGAGCGTTGGCTCTTTGTATATAAATTCTTCTCCAGACAAATCACCAAATTTTCCACCGTAAAATCCAACACGAAAGTAAGTACCAAAAACACGTTTTCCAGATAGCTGTTCAACCCTAGTATATGCTTCATGAAGTTTACTAAACATACATAATCGAAGAATAAAAATAAAGTAATAAATATTTCATTGAGCTCGTACAAAAAAAATTATGTTATTGTCAATTATACAAACCCATGAATGTTGGCTAATTTTTTATAATCATGCGCTGCCTCAGCGATGGGTAACAAAACGTGATAAACATCAGGAATGGCTTCATACATTCCAGCGGCATAAAATGAACTGGCAGCATGCTCAAGTAATCCAGCTAATCCACTTTCGGAAAAGTCTGGCCCGAGACACAGTCCTTCTTCACGTCGAGCAAGAACATCATCGCCAACAGCACTTTCCTCTAAGGCATTAGGTGTAACATAACTTAAAGCAACTGCACCAATTGGCCGACCACCGCTATCCGGCTCAAGAAGATGAAGATATTCTGCAACAAGAGCGGCACTGTGCACCAAACACATTGCGGCCTCTGTGTGATTTTTTCTCTCCATGTGTTGCTGTGCCATATTTGCTAACCAAGTTAGTCTTAGATCCGGTGAGCCCTGATAACCTTTTGCAATACGATACATAAGATCTAAAAGCATTTCTGGATCTTCCTGAAACTCTTTCATTTTCACAGTGTCAGAAAGAATCATATGCAAATTGAAAAGTAAATCTTTTACTTGCTCTGGAAAACTAGTATCTGCCAGTTCAGTATCATTTTCTGCATAAACAAGAACAGTTTTCAAAGCTCTACGCAATGCACCTTCACTAGGTGCGCGACCACGACCAACAAGAGCTGATAATGATGTTGTCACTTGCATTTTAACTCTTGCGAAATTGTTACCAATCTCAAAATTTTGGCGCATCAAAAGATAAAGACTCGCCGCAGCATGACTTCTAATTGCACTCAATGGTGAACTACATCGTGTCAAAAGTGTTAAGCATAAATCACCACATCTTTCGCTTTCTTCATCAAAGAGCGCACTGTGATACTTGAAGACAAGTGCTCTTTGAGTATTAAACATATGCTGAAGTACTGAAGTACTTTGATTTCTCGCAAGTGCTCTCAATAATACTTTAAGTACTACATTGACAACTGCTCCACCGCCGCCATCAGCCTGTATCACTGCTTCTAAAGCATCAAGTACAACTAATGAAGCCTCCGCTGCAAAAGCACCTTCTATATGTGCATCTTGTTCCATCGCACGACCTTCCGGCTGTTCAATTGTTTTATACATTTGATCCTTTCTCCATCGGAGTTTATCACCAGTGATTCTCTCTTTGCGTCGTAACATCATCTCATTTCGTGCGCTACCCTGACCTAAAATTACATCTTCAAGTCGTGAACGAATATCACCAGTGGCAGCTACTTGTTGTGGCAGTCTTTTAAATGCTCTCTTTCCCTTATATTCAAATGCAGCAGTGCAGATATTTAATATGTGTAATAAACTTAAAATTCTTCGAGCACTCAATTCAGAACACCATTTATTTAACGCCGAGCGTTCTAAACCTTTTAAAGTCCGAAGAAAACACATTAGCAAATGTCTTGTAGCTTCGGAACTAAGTGATACTCGACACTGAGCACCTGTGGCATTTGCTGAATTTCCGCCAGCTATTGCCAATGCTATTGATTGTGTAATTGCAATAGACTCGTCAAGACCTACATTCTTATCCTTGGAATCCCAATGATAAAGCTGCGGTAATGCATCCATAACTATATTTAACAGTGGAAGATAAAGTGCTGCTACTCTTGCTTTTGCTGATGGATCAACATATCTGGAATCACCATCGTGATTACTCATCACATATCTGATTGTTCCAATTGCTTTATTTTGAAGCAGAGCATTAGGTATTTCGAGCGTATTTGCTAGATCGACTAGTAATAAACCAACAAGAAAGTGTTGTTGCCTAAATTCTTGACTCAACTCGGAGAATCGTGTTCTATCTCCTGGTACTAATGTTGATATCAAACTACCTGAACTACCAGTAGATGGACTCGGCGAGGCTGGTGCTGATCCTGAAGTATACGCAGTGCCAAATGGAAGATTTAGCGCCACATAATGCTCGTGAGAACAGATTATTCTCACTAAGTCAAGTTTGAATGCAAATAATGTTGCTGAATCGGAAACGTGTGTAGAGGCGTCTGATAGCGTAAAACAAGTAGCTCGTATCAATGATAAAACGAATCCTCTATCCATAATTGATAATAAATCTGACAAAAAATATCCAATACTTGAGACTAGAGTTAATGAAATTTTCGGATCTTTGCCACATCGAGATACAATTTCAGCGGTTAGAGCACCGACAAGTGTTGCAATATCATCACTGAATTGTGGTGAAAATCTCGATTTGCGAATGGATTCTAATGCGCCAATTTCCGCAAGTTGAACAACCATTGATCTTACAATAAGTTCGAAAAAAAACCATGAATGAATAATTGCAAGTTCACGAGCTTGGCCAGTTGAAACTACCCAATGTAATGCAAGTTCTTCATGTAATAATCGTCTTGCTACCTGACTAGATATCAATGGAGATTCATGTCGCATCGATGCTGTTCTATCCAGACAACGTGCGTGACTTTCCATTTCTAAATCTTCAAGTGGAAGGTCAGGATTACTTTGTGCGCGTATAACTCCCTGATTTTGTGTCATTCTCGGTAAAGAGCACTGATACGCAATGTATGTTGCTAACAATGCATGTCTTCCATGAGCATCAAGCTGCCCATCCGGTAAATTTGATATATTTCTTACTAAGAGACCCAATGCCTCAAATATTGTCGCGGCAATATTTAATGGCTGCGATGGTAAACTTGGGGGTTGTACCAACAGTGAAATCAATTGATCAAACAATTGCGGAAGTGAACGAACTAAGGCGGAAGTTGAAGCACGTGATAATTCTAATAGAGCTGATTTTAGTTCAGATTCCATTCCGGCTTCACCAATTCTTGGTGGTACTTGACCAGACTCCAAAAAGCCACATAGAGATAAGAATCTATTGTAAGAAAAAATCAAGCACAAACGTAAATGAAAGCAGACATCAATATAAAATAAATAAATCAATCTTTATATGAATTTTTTCTTCTTCAAAATAAATGCTTTACCTATCGATATATTTATCTTGTGGATGAACGCTTGAAACAGGCTCAAGAATAACATTAAATACACCACGATGTGCGTCAACCCATCTAGTTCCTGGCAAAAGAACATCTGGCGCAATGTAAGAATAATTCGGTGGTGGTGGATCCAACATTGCTGGCAAATTGTATTCACCAGATTGTAAATGTCCATCTCGTAATAGAGGTAACCACTAAATTATATTAAAAAAATTAATTTATTTATAAAACTTATCGAAGAACGTTTGATAAATACTTACCGTGTAAGCAATTGGAGTTTCAACGTTGGGTTGTTCAATTTTTTTCTGACAACTTATATGATAAAATGTAAAAAGAAGATGATGTTTAGCACTTAAATCTGCTGGAAGACGAATTTTTATTTCATCGTAAAAATTCGGATTTTTATTGTGATAAGAAACTGAAGTGAAGGCTTCATGTGTCATTTCTGGACACGATGACCGTCCAAATATTGCAGTTAATGCATCGGCCTCATGTTCACCAGCCATCAGTTGAATTCTAACTGTAATGTTTCGTGCAGATCCAGTTCGAGAGTTGAAATTAACTTCTTTTGGATATATATACATAAAATTACGATAAGTAAGATCAGGCGAAATAATTTCACTGGGGAATTCAAGAATTTCTTTAATTGGCCGGCCTTTCTCATCAGGATACGGCGTAAGCCTTCTTAAATCTGGATCCAAACATCGTGATAATTCCTCAGGTCTTGGACTCAAATCCAATTTAAGAATACCAGGTAAACATTTCAATCTTTTCAAATTTGATCCCGGTCTTCTCAATTCTGCAAGAAGTTTATACAAATCTTCGTCACGTAATCGTTCACTCTCTTGTTTGAAGAAACTCGAGACAGTTAATGTGATTGGCCTGAAACTGTCGAGAGAATTAGCAAAATCATCTGGTGACCAACTTCGTCGTTTATCGGAGCTCTTACGCTCCAAAGAACCTCGGCGAGTTGGGGGTTCAACTTTTTTTCGCCATTGTTCCAAACCGCTAGACTTTCTATCTAAAGAGCCAGCACTTCCAGTACTGTCTGAATCGCCACCACCACATATTATCCCTGAGAGATGAATAGCTGTCCAAGCTAACGGCATTCTATAACGACCCAGTCGCTCGCAAGCCGCTGCAGCTGCAGCTTTTACCTAGTCATTAATAATAATATACATTATTAGAGATAAATTGTACCGCCAATTTATCTAATTACCTTATCCTTATTTTTATCATCTCGTAAATAAGGTTCTGCGCATTCCGAGATATCACCCTGTAATACTTTTTCTAACCGCACCACTAAAAATAAATCGGAACTCGGTTTGGTAATATTTAATACACAACTTCTCGATAAAGTACTCGCATCACTGTACAGTACGTGGCTACCCAGCATTCGTTTTAAACTTTCTGAATTCATATCAACGTAAAAGTTTTCAGAAACCTAAAAAATAAATATACCAATTTAATCATATTTCAAAGTTTGAATTATTGATGAAAAAAAAAATGAATTAATACAGTGTAGAAACCTTTTTTTTTTCTTTGGCATCATACAGCGCAAAACTTGCGAAAATTGGTTCAACCTCTAATTCTAACTTCAATTGTAAACATTTTATAAATATTCTATGAGCAAATACTTCAGATGGTTCCAATGCCATATTAATTTCTTGTAATTCATCATCTGGAGTTGTAGAAGGTGCATAAAGAAGAAATAGCGCTTCTTGTCGATCTTCTGAACGTTTCTGTTCATTTAATTGATCAATTATTTCTGGACAAACTCGATCTAATAAACCTGGCAAAAGTGGATCGTGTTGAGAATGACGTAAATCCAAACTTGCCCACGATCCTCGTGTAGTATCTATAGAATTTTTACTATCATCTTCTTCATTTGGAGATATAAAACCAGATTCTTCTTGATCAACCTTCAAATTAAATACCATCATCAAATAAACACATATTAATATATTAAATTAAACTATCACTAGTATTTCAAACCTCAAAATCTTGACGAGGCGTATCTTGAACAAGTCTTTCCCGAGCTATTGGATATATTCTCCCACGATATTTCCGATGTATTACAATCCAATCTGATGTAAAAGTTTCAACGCATCGTCGTACATAAGGCGTGACAGTACTTCTGCAAAAATAAATTACAAATTTGAATAATATCATATGATTAATTTAACTAAATTAAATCCCTTTCTTAGTATCTTTACAATGATTCAAGTGGTACCACAGGCTCCTCTGTGCGAAGTTTGCGTTTTATAACTTTGAGTTCAATATCTGTTTGAGGAAAATCCAATATTGATCGTAAAGGATCACGTTCAATAATTGATTGATGTTGAACCAAAAAATCCTCATAGTCTAATGGATCAATATTTTCACACAGTGATATCTGAAATTACATATTTATAAACGAAATACTGTTAGTAATCATACAGAAATAACTTTCATCAAACTGTAGAGATGTAAATAAATTTATATTTAAATATATCATTACTGCTATTATTTTTATTATATTATAAATGTACCATGGATGAAAAGCTTGAAACATTACTCCCACTTTTAGAGAGATCTCGTGAGTACGATGCTGAATTTGCTATATGTCGCCTGACGTCCGCTGCATGTTGTTTGCTTAATTTATGAGCAAATGCACGTTGCACAGAAGACATTGCCAATGTTGGAATAAAACAATTTCTCTGAGAAACTAAAGAAATAAAATACAAATATCAATCATGAATACTGAAGAAAAAAGCTCAATGTACACTTATATACCCACTTTACAAAATAATAAAATTATAATTAATCTTAGAAACTTACTTTTAAAAAAGTCTCTTCAATTTATTTTTCTTACGTGACTTTTCCGGCTCAATATACTCAAATAAAACTTTATTATTAACAAACAATTATATTGACAATTATTTTATTTACTTGTTCCTCTGCATTATCAACTCATCAACATATATGACAGTACCATAATAACGACAATTTCCCCGCGCTTGCTATATCTATACACATTATCTTGATAATGTGTTCCAAAACTTGATCAAAGTAGTTCAAGTAGGTGAAAAGTGCCATCTATTGAGAGAAAAATTATAGATATAGATATATATTATAAGAATGCTCGGTTTATGCGGCCGGCTTCATGTTACTTGAATTATTATAATAATAAAAAAACATGGCTCCTGTTGATAATTCTCCAACAAGTAATATGGGTGGTTTCGAATTGATTTGTTCATTAAAGTCAAATGATACAATACCAGTTCATAAATATAAATCAACGAAAACTGGAATTACTGTATTTATCGCCGAAGTGGATGGTCCAGTAGTCGGTGGAAATTTTTGTCTCGGTAATATAAACACAATTAACCTCTAAATGTCACTTGTGAGGAATAAAATCTATCGTTCTAAAATTTGATAATAATGTCAAGCGCTTAGAATATTCATTTTATTTTTATTATTATTAATAGCTACTGAAGCATTTGACGATGATGGTTTGCCGCATACATTGGAGCACCTTGTGTTTTTGGGCAGTGAAGATTATCCTTATAAGGGAGTGCTTGATCTCTTAGGAAACCGATGTCTCGCATCTGGCACTAATGCATGGACAGATAAAGATCACACTAATTATACTATGACAACTGTTGGTAGTGAGGGATTTTTATCACTCATGCCAATTTATTTGGATCACATTCTCTTTCCAAATCTCACGGTTTGTTTGAAAGAAATTTAAAAACGTTTTATTATTAATTATTATTTTTTATTGACGTGAATGTTTTCAGGAAGCTGCATTTCTCACTGAAGTACATCACATCACAGGCGATGGAGAAGACCATGGTGTTATCTATTGCGAAATGCAGAGTAAAGAAAATAATGGGGAAAATTTATCCTGTACAGAATTATTAAGAGCAATTTATCCAGGAAAATGTGGATATAAATCTGTCACTGGAGGTAATTACATTTTTAGTGCGATAAGTAACTAATTGTTATATTATATGTTTATGTATTTGTATTATACAGACGGTTTTATTTATTTTTTGATTAAGGATTATTGGAAAATTTACGAGAAAGTACTACCAATGATAAAGTAATAGCTTATCATAGAGAATATTATAGGCCAGAGAATTTGACAATAATAATAACTGGTCAAGTGCAACATGCAGAAGTATTCAAGACTCTTCGTCCATTGGAAGAAAAAATAATATCAAAAGGTAATCGAAGTCCATTCGAAAGACCATGGCAAAGTCCTGTGCCGCCATTTACTGAAACTGTAGTGAAAAATATTACTTATGGATGCGACGATGAGGATAATGGGTTAGTGAGTGTTGGATGGCGTGGTCCATCAGCAGTAACAGAACTTTATGACTTTACGGGATGCTCATTATTATTGAAATATCTCACAGACAATTCAGTCAGTCCATTGCAAAAGGAATTTATTGAAATAGACGATCCTTACGCGTGTAGTGTGGATTTTTATCTGATTGAAAATTCTGTTTCAATTCTATATCTTATGTTTAGTGGTGTACCTATTGAAAAAGTTCCTCATGTAAAAAAACATCTGACAAATGTTCTAATGGACGTATATGAAAGTAAATCCGGCATCGACATGAAACGAATGGCAACAGTCATTCATCGACATCAATTAGAAACATTAAGTAATTTGGAAAATATGCCGCATCAAGCAATTTCCTTTATGTTAATTGGTGACGCACTTTATGGTCATACAAATACAGATCTTCAGCAGCGGTTAAATACTATTGACGATTTAAAAAAATTAGCCGATGAACCGGTGAGCTATTGGATGAATCTTTTAAAAAAATATCTTATTGATGCACCAATGGCTGTCGTGAATGCTACACCCAGTATTGCTAAGCAAAAAGAATTAGAAGAAATGGAGAAGAAACGTATTGCCGAACGTATTGAAAAATTGGGGGAAGAAGGTTTGAAAGAAAAAGTGATTGAATATCAAAATGCTGTTGCAAAAAATGAAGCACCTATTCCAGATGATGTTTTAACATGCGTTTCTGTGCCTGGAACCGATTCAATTAATTTCCATCATGTCAAGAGTTTTGTTACAGACGGTCCTGACACTCATTCACGTTTTGCTATTGATAAATTGCCATTGTATACATGCTTAGATCATATCAATACTAATTTTGTTTACATGTTCATCGTAATGAACACATCTGCCATTGATCGAAAAGCCAAACCATATATGCCATTAATTTTGGAAGCTATTGGTGAATGTCCCATTGAACGAAATGGAACACTTGTGCCATATGAAGATGTTGTCGCTGAACTTGAAGCTGATACAATTGCTGTCAGTACCCGAATGGGTTTTGATAGTAGTTCAAGATTTTCTTGTGGCGCTTATGGCTCCAGTGTCAATCTCATGCTCCAACTTGAAATTTCAAAGTATAATAAAGGCGTTCAATGGATAAAGGAACTGTTGTTTAATACGAAATTTACCTGCGAAAGAATTAAAATAATTGCTGCCAAATTGGTTAACGAAATTACACAATGTAAAAAAAATGGTTACAAAATTACTGGTGACTTAATGAAGGGCATGATTTACAACAAAGATAGTAATGTGTTTAATGCGAGTTTATTACGTCAGCAACAATTTTTAACTAAACTCATAGGACGATTGAATACCAATGAAGGTCAAAATGAAGTAGTATCCGAAATTGAGGCAATAATGAAGCAATTGACTTTGGGTAACAATATGGTTTTATATATAGCCTCGAATGTGGATAAATTAAGCACTCAAGTACCCGATCTCTATACTCCATGGGCTGACAATATTTTTAATTGTAGTATCAAAAATAAGTTCGTAAAACAATTGAAACACTTAATAATAAATTTTTTTCATGTTGGTTTAATTATTAATATACTTTTTTTCTTTTTATAGACTAAATGTTACTCCTGATTGGGAAACCATGTATCCACTAAAGGAAATACCAATCCAAGGCTGCGTTTTAGGTCTCGGATGTGTTGAATCATCATTCTTTTCTCAAACTGGTCCTTGTCTCAAAGGCTTTGACCATCCAGATTTGGCGTCATTGCTCGTTTGCCTACAGTATCTCACGCAAACAGAGGTATTGTCATATTAATATTACAATGACATTTTATCATTATGTTTGTGGGATTCATAGAGTTAATTATGCATTTCAGGGTCCCATGTGGCGTCAAGTTCGCGGTCAAGGTCTCGCATATGGCTGCAATATTTTCACAAAACCAAATGAAGGACTTCTCTATTTAACTTTTTATGGATCAACAAGTGTGGTTGGAGCATATAAAGAAACAAGAAATATCGTCGTACGTATTTTATTTATTCATTACTCATATTTCCATTATTATTACTATTATTATTTATTTGTTTGTAAATTTTTTTCTTTTATTTTATGTACCGATTCCATTTAAATGGCTGTAGAATAACCTCATTGAAGATGACTCATGGGAACGTTTGCTGTATGACTCTGCAAAATCATCACTAATTTTTGAAATTGTTGAAAGAGAAAAAAGCGTTGGGGACACTGTTTCTCAATCACTCTTATCGTATTTTAAAAATGTATCACATGATTATAATCGATTAATGGTACAGAAAATTTATGCTGTGAGCATAAAAGATTTGACTCGCATCGCTAATAAATATATTAAGCCTATTTTCAACTCGGAAGAATGTAAAACGGCGATAGTGTGTCATCCATCGAAAGTTACGGAAATTGCAGATGGATTTAAAAGGTATTTTAATAGTTCGATTATTAGACAAGTGCGATGTTAATTTTTATAACGCGATATGAATAACTAATTGCGTTTTTGTTTTTCAGTTTCAGTCATGATTTGAAGATGTATACTTCACTTGAAAGCACGTATCTCAATGATTGGTGAATCTTTAATCCATTTCATGTAAATGGTTGAATTATTAAACAACAAACATCGAATTGAATACAAAAAAAAAATCCATACCATAAAACATTATGGAATAATTTGAAATTTTACTGGACGATCAGAGTGGTAATTATGGAGGACCTAATATTCATTCAATTTTATACTGAGAATTTTAGTTTTAATCCAATAGTTCATTTCTTTTTGGAAACAAAAATGAAAATATCGCGTTAAAAACTACCAAATTGCATTTATCGTTTTTTTTTTAAATAAAGAAAATCTACGAATGAGTTGCTAATATTACGTGTCGTTTTTATAAAATAAAAAAAGTTTTAAATGACCATGCCATTTTGAACTCTAAACGTTGTGATAACATTTTCCATTTTTCTAACCGACGTATAAATCCATAACAAATTATTGAATCGAATAAATAACTTAATTTTTTCTATTTCATTTCATCTACAGTATATTTTGTAGAATAAATTTGCTTGTCAATATTAAATCCTTGACGCGGTAGGATTTAATTTGTTATAACTACATATTTTATAATCAAAACTGAATTAATCATGAAGAAAATTATTTAACTATATCACCTTAAATATAAACGTCAGCTTTTAACAAATATAATACAAAGAAATAAACTGATCCCACCTGAATATTAATTTATTAATATTCAACGTATTTGGATCAAGAATGAACATAAATTTTATTCTCAAAACCGGTTTATCATTTTTTACTTCTCACAGTTAAGTACTAAAAAAAAACTATTGAAAATGGCTAAAAATTAATTGCACATTTTAATGCATATCTTGATGCTTTTTATATACATGATTTCAAAAAGTGGGGATAAAAGAATGTTTCAGTATTGGTCGATGTCGTATATTTACTAGTATAAAATAAACATTATCTTGAAATCCACTGTGAAATTTTAAAAGTGGTCAAGTTTGAAAATTTATAAATTCATAAATTTAATAAATTTCTAGTAAAAAACGATAAATTGATGAATAGTATTTGGATCTAACCTTCAGTTATGTTGTAAAAAATTTGCATAAAATTTCAAAACAATTTATAATTATTGATAACGGGATAAAAAAGTGCAGAGTAAATATATACTTGCCGAGATTTTTTTCTCTTTGTGATGACATGTCCATTCAGATAGGGTCCAAATAATGACAAGGTTTAATCATCCACGAACGTGCACACGCAACCAAACATGTCAATGCCACAAGTAGTTTATATTTTTTTTCTTAAGTATTCTTCGTATATTGATATTTTTATCTGCATAATAACACTGCTTGGTACTTTACTTTCATATAGAATTACATTTAGTGTTATTTAAAATATTATATTATATTAACAGAATTTTTGTAAGAAACAATAGCAGAACATTCATACTTCTCAGATGACACTATTATTATTTGAAAGCTGTGAAAATATTTGCATTGAAGAATCGACTTTTGACCCGGAATAAATTAACGTCCGGACACTTATTACTTGAATAAAATATGCATAAAGTGTGTGAATATTTACAGCTGATAAATATTATGAACATTGGGAATAAGTAAAATTATAAATTTCTAGACGGCAATTCAAGTTTCAATCTGGTAGAAAAAAATTTGTATTAATTTGTGATAGTTAAAATAATACAAAAATGACACGAGGAAAGTCCGTTTGATTAAAAAACCACTTAAGAACAATCAATTAAATATAAATTATTTTTTTTTTATACCACGTCAGAGCTCAGATAGACGTTGAAAAAATTTTTTGTATTTAAATTTTTACGTATTTATTTTTTTATTTTCTTCTTGAATCGATAAAAATTGGCACTGTATGAAAATCCTTTCTTTCAAATAATTATCATGATCAATGTCAGTGTAATTTGATGTACAAAGTATAGTGAATTATTATACAGAGTATAAATATATTATCAATAATTAAAATAATAGCTATATAGCTAATAGTACAGAAAAAAATAATATTATTTCTAACACTACAAATATAAATTTGAATATATATTCATTCATATACATATTATATAGGTTGATTCGTTTCAGAGCGCAAGTAAGATACGTTTTCTAATACAATTTCTCATTGGTTAATACATACATTGCTCCAATTTCGCTTCTTCTATTTTCATTTAAACATCCGGTCTGTAACAGTAATTAATTGGATTGGTCGCAAATACATATTTTTTTTTTTAATCTATGATCTTAGAATTCATCGAATAGATTATCCCCATCAAAGAAAATGTCATTGAAAACAAGTTCAAACAAAATAAGTTTACTATTGTTTCAATTGTCAAGATGAATATTTTACTTGTGAAATCAATGAAAATACATCGATAAAAAATGTTTGGTTGCCGATGAGTTCGCACGGTGATTGTTGTAAATTCAAATTGTCATAAGGTCACAGCATAGGTCATCCATTATTATTCGTCTCCAAAGCCAAAGGTACACATTATGTATTGCACAATGTACTATAAACATTTATTTTTATTGACTTGCAGTACGATTGAGCATTTCAAAAAAACAAAAAAAACAAAAATTATAATTAATTATTTAAATAAATATTAAATTGATCTTGAGTGAATTTATACATTTGTACACCATGTTACATCAAATGTATGTTCGTTTTTTTTTAGTAATGATTAGAAATTAATTATAATTTAATTCATTATTGAATTGTTATTATATCATATAAGTAAAATCTATGAAATTTCTTAATAAATATTCATCTTGCAGAGTTAGTAGTCGGATACAGATACGCAAAGCACATAGAATCTTGAAAAGAGAGGGAGTTTAGTTGGTTTGAGTTCGGTAAGTCAGTGCGCTCGGTAAAAGTGTGTTTTAGTCTCACGTAGGTGCCCTTTCTCGTCAGTATTCGCGAAATCGCGACAATTTATCTTATACTTGGTATAGATATTTACGTGCAGTTCACCTCAGTAATTTCAAAACTAGAAAAAGAATAAAAAAAAATAAACCGGAACTTTAAAATAATTTTATAAAATAATATATGTATGTGTATTTAAAATTGACAAAGAAACCTTTATGTCAATTTAAACTTTTGATGATAATTAATGATATATCAAGTGAAATATTTTTAGTGAACTGTTAATTGAAAAATATTGATACTATTCATCAATGTAATTCAGTGATAATTACAGTAATTATCAATTTAAACTTTTATTATTTTTTTTTTGTTTCAAATTAAACATGACAGACACTATTTTAAGAAGTGCCACACATAATACAATCAACGGTAATAGCATATCAGCTGCGAAAATAATTGCAACGAAAGATCGAGTGAGTGATGAAAAATATTTTTCAATATATTAATGAACAAATAAATATTTTTTCTAATCATTTCGAGATCTTATTACAATCTCATCATTATCCTACGGTTATTGTATTAAAATTGCGGTAAAATTAGGTGAGAGTATATGTAAAGAAAAAATATATAATAATTCTGTTCTGTAATTTTCTCCTATATTTAGCATCATTATAATGTTCCATGTGAACGAACGGTAGAAAAGCGTCACTTATGGTGAAAGCGCACTGAAGAGATCTTTCGCCAATTGTTCTGGTGCGTTTATTGCACCGCGGTAAAAAAACAAGTAACATTTGAATTTGTTGGTCAGTAGGTCATCAATCTTATAGCAATTTTCATAATTACCTTACCTATTTTATTATAATAGTAGAACATTTTCATAAATATTATCATCATTGCCATTAATTATTAATATTATTACAATAATTCAGTTGAAACATTAATCAAAATCATATTAACAATGAATTTAATTACCTAATGTAATAATTATTTGTTTCATTGAAAAATATTTCATAATAATTTTTACATTTGTTTTTTATTTATGTACAACTTTGACATTTTAGGGTACAGCCTTCGATTTTTGAATGAGCTTCTTGTACCAGCCGCTATCTGGCGCTGTTGGAGTTTTTTTCTCTTTTCAAAGTTACAGTTTATTATTATTTATTGATTTAAATTCGGAACTTTACGTAGGTTAAAAAACACAGGGTGATCATGACGTACATAACCACAATGAGTTATCAATATTATAAAATTAATCACAATTACAGCAAATAAATTATTGAATGTATATATCGTTTGCTTATGTGATAATGAATAGAAAAAAACAACTACAATGCAATGATTATATGATATGGTGGCTATTTATTTTGGATAAAATGAAAAAATTTTCACTTCATTCTACGTATTCATGAGTGTGTCTGAATGTCTTTTAATTTCTTGCAAAATCGTTCAGCTTACAAATCCAGAAAGTTTTTACCACAGATATTAAGCGAACTTTTTGTTGTTGCAGTCATTAAACAAAAACTTCGTCAATGTACTTTTGTTGTATACAAATGTTGTATACAAAAGATATTTCGTAATGGCGTCGTTAATAGTGTAAGTGAATACGTGTATAAGAGTGTTTATACAGTACATTTACTTCGTCTGCTGTACATACTTATGCCTAATAACGCATATATATTTTATATACAAACAAAAAATAATATATCTTCATGCACTCTCGATAAAGATTAGGTAACTCTACTCAAGCATACATGGATATGTATTATTATTACCAGCAATCATATATAACGAATTCAACTATATGTATAATATTTTTTGATACTCAAGAAAAAATATTTACCAATATAACATCATGATCGAGTAACTGAAATTCGAATTCTCCATTGATATAGCAACACGACGAAATTATGTAATATTTTAATTTTGTATAATAATTAAGAAGGTGAATTGAAGTGTTTATACTTTTAAAAGTAGATAAATAGATTTACTGTGTCCTCGCTACAAGTTATGGGACAAATATTACATTATAACCATATTACATATTCAATTTTTTCAAGTATATTTGTAAAATTAGTGGATAAAATTGAAGCGAATTTTGATGTAACATTATGAGTTACATTATAGTTTGATAGATAAATTTCGTAATCGTCATATGTACCTTGTGTATATTTATAAACGCTATAAAAATATTCTTACTTTCTCTTCGTTTATATATACACTTGTGTATTATATGCTTATAGACATTGATACATAACTTGGATAGTTTTTTTTTTTCATTTACACCAATATCTTACCACGTTTGATGCAAATTGCAAACGAACAAGAGATGATAATTTGCGAAACTTTTTAATCATTTTGTTGTATATGTTGCGATTATATTCAGAACAATTTTTATTGTCATTTGAAATTAATACACGAATTTGAATATTAAATATACAATGTATGCAAGCAGGAAATTTCGTACAGGAAAAAATAGTTGGAAAGAAGATTGAAGGGATCAAATATTTGTTTTGTCGAAATTTAATTAACTTGTAAATATCACGTACATGCAGTACTCCAATCTTTGGAACAATGATTTAAAAGAATGCATAATAATAACAACTACAATGACAAATCCATCATGATATATGTATTCATGTACACTGCAGTTATGTACTAATGCATATGTGTATGATATGTAAAATACAGGAAACGTTCGAATGGAATTACATACATAATTGTATCTATACTTTTTTTAAATCAATTTATTTTTCATAGTCATTGCAAACATGAACAAGATTATATAAACAAATATATTTTATAAAATAAAATTAAGATTATATAAACAAATATATTTTATGAAATAAAATAAAGATTATATAAACAAATATATTTGATAAAATAAAATATATTTATGTTTATATAATCAAAAAGTTTCATGAAGATATAAGTTTTATTTAATTAAAATTGTAGATATAAAATTGTTAGATAAAATAACTTGTATTGTAATATATCGCCACGTGTGTTTTAGGACGTGGAGAGCGGCGAAACGACATCCAAAACGGACAATAACTTGCGCACATCGTTCACGACCTCGGTAAATGCAAGAGCGGCGGCGCTACCTGGTGTCGCAATTGGATCTTATACGAGGACAAGTGACCGTTGGCGGGCAGTTGCTCGCACGCTTCGACGTTTAGTGCTTGTGATGTTGTTTTTTGGAGCTATTGTAGCTCTTGTGGCTCTCGTTTGGATCTATATGGGACCAGTATTTGTACTACAACTTGTTATTGTAGTTGCTATTGCATATTTTGTGTCCGGTGGACGTTTAACATGGTTTAGCGTTGCATTCAAGACAGCACCGAGAGATCTCAAGTGAGCTATAATTATTTATTTCAATTATACATGCAATGTCAATGTATAATTTTGTTGTTTTAACTAACTGATTCCAACTTGCATGACTTGTTTCTATATAGAGAACTTTTTTTTTTTTTACGGTTATGTATAATTATTTTTGATTTGAATCCTACTTGTGGTTCATGTGGTTTCCGCTAATTTTTTATTATGTATTCTATTTTTTTTTCTTTTAGTAATTTTATACATATGTTTTTTTTATAATCTCAGAATGAAATGTACTATTTGTGCGCAAACTTTTCATTCGAAAGATACAAGAAAGAGGAGAAAGCCAGCGCACAGAGTTCAAAATAACGGAATGTTTATATGCATGTGTGTATGTATGTGGATGTTTACCTCTTCCTGGTGGAATTGATGTCTGTATATCATTTAATATGTGACATTATTTATAAGACAATGACGTTCGTTTTTGCAGCAAGGATTTCAAGTTTTTTCTTTACCGCTCATTTAATGTATTATAAAAATTTGAATGGACTCTGGACAGAATATGTAGAAAAAAGATTTATTGAAGTAAATAATAAATACATATAAATGCTGAATAATGCGAAAAAATATGTATTTATGTAGCTTGTGGATTCATTGAAGAAATAAAATTTAGTGGAAAATATGTTTTGTTTGCGATTCCTCATATAATTAATTATCAGAGGATTCATGCAATTTATTTTTATTATGATAATTTAGTATTAATTATAATTGTTAATTTTAACAGTATTGTATACAATTCAGCTAAATTTTTATGAATTGTTTGATCAATCATTTAGAATAATGTAAATTATACTGGATAAATCCGGGTGGAATTTTAGAAAAAATATTTTTTCTTTTTTCAAGTGGAATTTCACCAGGATTTACATTATATATTTATAATATAAATTTTGATAATAAAACTTTATGGTATTTTTTTCAGGGCGCTCATTAGATTCATTCAGTTGATGTGGTCGATGCGATGCAATGAGAGGAAAAATCTCAGTGTTTCGGATGTATTTCGTCAGTACGTAGCAAAACATCCCAATAAACCATGCTTAATTTTTGGAGATCGAGAATGGACGTTTCAAGAGGTAACTCATTCCAACTGAATGAATAAAAATTCCGAAATTCATCATATTAATACATATAAATCTGTCGCCGTATATAAATATTGATTATCATTTAACGTAAGCAAATATAATGTGAGGAAATTGCAGCAATCAATTTATTGATGTTAATTTATTTTACGCCACAGTATATTCTATAATGAATTCATCATTAACGAAGCATTGCCTCACGCAACTATCATTATTTTACGATGTGGAAACAAAAAATTTATATGAAATGGTGATTTTTGCAGATGGAGGACTTGAGTAATAAAGTGGCATCCGTGTTTAAAAATCATGGCTACAGAAAAGGTGATGCAGTGTCACTTTTAATGGAAAACCGTCCTGAGTACGTGGCTATTTGGTTAGGGCTAAGTAAACTTGGAATACTCACAGCATTAATTAACACAAATTTGAAAAAAAGTTCATTGCTACATAGTATCACAATATCACGTTGTCAAGCACTAATATACTCCAGTAATTTTGCTGATGGTAACTATTTAAATGCCAATTGATATTACTTAACAGAAGCCATGATTGAACAGGAAATAATTGTATAATGGGGAAAAACAATATTTTTCAGTTGTGATAGATATTGCAACGAATCTAGATGCTCAATTGGCATTGTACAGATTCGGTGGGGAGTCTTCAGGATTGAAGGAAAAAGATTTAACAATATTATTGGCTGATACGTCACCAGTACCGCCAGTTATTCAAGACAAGGGAAATTATAGTGATAAAATGATGTATATATATACAAGTGGAACAACGGGTTTGCCAAAAGCTGCAGTTATTACGAATTATAAGTAATTACCAAGAAAAATATTTAGCGGTTTTTATATTTTTTTCTAAATTATTTATTACTCTACTTTTTTCAATTACTTACATTCACTTTAGTTTTTTCTACTCAAACAAAAAATTCTACGTTAATGTAATTTTTTTTTTCGTTAGTCCAACACAGAGACCTCATTTTTGTTTTAGATTTATGTTTATCGCCACTGCAATTCACTACTTAGCAGCGTTTCGAGACACCGATAGATTTTATACACCACTACCTTTGTACCATACTGCTGGCGGCATCATGGCAGTAGGTCAAACTTTGCTCCACGGTGCCACCACTGTGATTAGAGAAAAATTCTCAGCTAGCACGTACTTTGATGATTGTCGAAAGTATAATTGTACGGTAAGGAGCATTACAGAAAGAATGCAAAAAAAATTGTTTAACGCAAATGCAATTTGAAGTATAATTTACAACTATTTTATAGTTTTTCTCAATTGATAATTGGACGAAAATATTTATGTAGACAAAATTCCATCTCAAATACAGTTTATTATTGAAAGGATATTGCTTGATTCTATACTATGTAATAATGTAAAAGCCGATGATAATTAATTGATGTGACTCTCCAGAATTAAAAAATTGGATTTTTGTGCCGACAGGTTGCTCAATATATTGGCGAGATGTGCCGTTATATTTTAGCAGTACCACCAAAGATCGAAGATAAAGAGCATAATGTGCGAATGATTTTTGGTAATGGTTTGAGGCCACAAATTTGGAAAGAATTCGTTGATCGATTTAAAATACCATTTGTTGCTGAATTTTATGGTGCAACTGAGGGCAATGCAAATATCGGTAAAAAAACTCATTAAACTATAAGTTAAAAATCAATAAACTCAAGATAGTTATGTCTTTTAATTTCTTTTTTTTTTTCTTTCAACAATTAAGTGAACATGGATAATACAGTTGGGGCAATTGGGTTTGTGTCACGAATCATACCAACAGTCTATCCAATATCTATTATCAAAGTTGATTCTGATGGTGAACCAATCAGGAATTCAAAAGGACTTTGTCAAGAATGTAAACCAAGTACGTTAAAAGCACA
This sequence comes from Microctonus hyperodae, assembly GCA_030347285.1. NCBI lineage: Eukaryota > Metazoa > Arthropoda > Insecta > Hymenoptera > Braconidae > Microctonus > Microctonus hyperodae. The sequence goes on along the minus strand of JAQQBR010000003.1, from coordinate 2,137,889 downwards.
AATTTCTTTAATAAATTCTACTATTTATTCATATGATAATTCATCGATTTTATTAATTAACAGACGAACCTGGGGTGTTTATTGGTAAGATAATTCCTAATAATCCTCATCGGGCTTTTCTTGGATATGTTGATGAAAAAGCATCAGAGCGAAAAATTGTGCGTGACGTATTTAGAAAAGGTGACAGCGCATTCCTCTCTGGTGATATCGTTGTTGCGGATGAGTTAGGATATTTATATTTCAAAGACCGTACTGGGGATACGTTCAGATGGAAAGGCGAAAATGTATCTACATCTGAAGTTGAAGCTATTGTCAGTAATCTTATTCAGTACAGAGACTGCATCGTTTACGGGGTCGAAGTATGCAATATAAATATTTTTTTTCAGCGTCAGTGATAACATGTCAATCATATCTTCTTTTCTTTTATCATTTAGGTTAATGGTGCAGAGGGTCGAGCTGGTATGGCAGCAATATATGACGAGAATGATAATTTGGATATTAGCGAATTAGGAAAAAGCATAAAAGCGCATATGCCACCGTATGCTCGGCCACAATTCATACGAATTCTATCGAAAATTGACCTCACGGGAACATTTAAATTAAAGAAAAAAGATCTACAAGATGAGGGATATGATATAAGAAAAATACGCGATAAACTTTATTATTGGGATGCAAGATCAGGTTATGAATTAATTACACAAGAGGTTTATAATCAAATTCAGAGTGGAAAAATACGCTTTTAAATTACATCAAGGTCACTAATGGTTTCTCATTAACATCTCAACATTATTAACAATTCATCGACAAATAAATTTTCTATTGTAAATAAAAAAAAAATGAATGTATTTAAATTTATATATTATACAAAAAAATTTATTTTTATTATTCTTATGATTGGAGATATGCGACTACTTAAGATTTTATAAACTATTCATTTTTGAGGGAAAATATATATTAAAATTATTTTGAGATTATATAAAAGAAAAAAAAAGAAAATGGTGCACAAAAAACTTGAGAAAAGTTTCATAATCGCACAAGAAACGTCTTTCAATAGTTATGTAATATTCATATATCATGAATGATGAGCAAAATGCATTTTATATGATTTAAAAGTACGCAAATTAGTTGTGGATTATGTCAATAATTTAGTTCATGCCTTTTTTCTCTTTAACTTTCTAATTTAGCCAATGTTGTTATTATTTGTTATTATTTTTTTTAAGAAGAATAAGTTGAAATGTGATTATTCATAATAAATGATTAATGATCGAATGCGAATATTACCTCAATAAATATCGTTCTTTGTACGTTTTTGTAATATGAACGACTTTCTAATTGAAAATTGAATTAACTTTATTCCAAAAATTGAAAGTATCTCCTTAATTATCTATTTATAGACTTGTTATATAGCTCATGTGGATATTCTATTTTTATCTACATCTCAGATAAAATTCTCTATAATGACTTTTGTAAATGATTCTCAAGAGCGCATATAATTAAATTAACGAAAAATAATATTTCTATTCTCTTTGTTGCAAATCATGCAATGATTCATTTTGTGTTCTACAAATAGTGAATGAAATAAATGAATATTTGATGATGCTCAAACCTAATATAAATATGATAAAAAAAAAGAGAATAATTTATTTATCTTTTACATAAAATAAAGAAAAGGTAGATAAACAATGGAAACAAAGAAAATTTAGTAGATGGGTTGAAAAATGTCGGCTGCTAATTTGCGAGTCAATTGACATACATATTTATACATTCATAGTTAAATACATAAATAAATAAAATAAATAAAAATTATTTCAGTATCATAAATTCTAACAACTATCATGAATATTACTTTATCAGTGCATTATACAATGTTTTATGCCAATACAAAGTTTTTTTCCGTTAATAATAATGGCTATTTTGATTTTATAATTCGCGTATTCTAACATCCAGATAGCAGCACAGGGTCGCGCAATATATGGCGGATTCGCACAGCAATTTGGTGTGTTTTGTTCACTGTTCTTTCTGCGGTTTATGCTGTTTAATTATTCCGTGTCTTCTTTTTCTGCGTGTGAGTCAACACGCATTTATATTAAGCATAATTATATTTTAAACTTGTCCACTAATTTCATGCAAATGTAAATAAACATTTGCTGCAAGAATATAATAAATGAATAAATGGGTTTCATTATCAATTACTTAATTGCTCACCATATAAATACCATGTGCCTGAGAAAACGTGTTATGTGATTATCATTGTTTCCTTTTTTGGTGACCCAAATTACCAAAGGTATTTTTCTTCCCACAATTAATTTACTAATTTTTAGGTATTAACAAAAAATAAATGATGGTGAATTGTGTATAAATTTATTTTTTTATTCCAGAAGATTCACGCGAATGATAAATAATTTACTTTTTGAATTTATATATTAATTACATAAACGTAATTGTAGGCTTGTGGTACAAAAAAGCTTCAGAGTGATTGAAAAATTTTGAATCAACTGTTTTTTTTTTTCTTATCCACTTTAAAGCAACTGTGAACGCTAACAACATAAAGGAGAATAAAAGTTGTTACCATGACGGTCAATGGCCTTATCATTGACTTTATTTTTCTGTTTTACTAACAGAATATTCTCATAATTTTGTGTAAAAAATAATAAAGCTCATTGATCCGTGGCATAAATGATATTTAACAATTATTCGTGCTTGAAGAAACATTGGGATGAACATGGAAAAATTTTTGAATTCATTTGAACGTTCATAATATTATTCAACGATTATTTGCTAGATCGTATAGTAATGAAAAAGAATGTATTTGCGTCTACGATATCCAGTATTTATTCAACGATTAAAAATCATGAATAACAATCATGATATTGTGTAATCATATGAATATCAAAAAGAAATATAAATTAAAAATGTAGAGATAAATGTTTTATTATTATATTAATTTAACATTCATTGTTTTTATATATTCAACTGTTACAGACGAACAATAAATGAACTTTACACTCGTACCTTAGAACCTCATGCAATTCTGAAAGGCCAGTGTCGTTCAAGTGGAGATGGTACAGCGTCAATGAGGCAAATGCCAGAAGTAGATAGTGGCAAGTAGTGCGCGGACAAGCAGGGGAAAAATATATACGTGCAGTGTGCGTGAAAGAACCAAACAGTACATTCGTACGGAGTTCGCTTCACACAAGTTAAAGAAGTGGGGATAAAATCCAAAACGTTGCATCGGGCTTCTGTGCAAAAAGGATAGTCGCTCCAACTTGCCGCTGAACTTGCGCTTCAGTTCATTCCAGTCATCGTTTGACGGTCAAAAACGTTATATCTCTGTTTTGTGCAGTCTATTTAATTCAGCACTCGCGCAACAGTAAGTGAATCAATAGATTTTAAAATTGTTCCGTATTGCTTTAACAAATAAAATATCGGAAAAAAGATTTGTTTAACACAAGTGATGTTTGTGACGAAAATTTACACCCCATTTGATATTGTTTGATTTTTATTCTTTATAAAAATACACCCTTTCTCTGGCTCTCTTTCTCTCATTTTTTATTTATTTCCTCGTATTTTAAGTGTGTAATAATGAATTTTAATCGTTCATTTGTTTTTGTGACTTTGAAAAATATTGATAATACGATTATAGAAAAGCATTGAATTGTGATTGAAATTAATAGTTTGTATACGAAATATAATGCGTATCTTGTAACGGATCGATAATCTCTATCCGCAATAAGTCAATTAACCGTTAGCTAGAAATATGTTGTGAATTTTAAATGAATTATTCTGTTTCACATGATTACTTTATTCAGTTTCGCTATTCTATTTTCAATATAAAATGTAACTGCTAAAAAATTCATTCTTCAAACCACCCTGAACCTGACTTTCAATGACGACATTAGTCTTCCACAGTAACGTACAGTTAATGCAACTATAAATGTCACTTGAGCCTTTTAAAAAATAATTCATACACATTATTCAAATGCCCTCGGGATAAATTCGAATGCACGAAGAAAAAATATATTTTTTTTTCATCTATATCAAACAAAAATAATTTAATAGAAATTATAATATTTTATGCAAAGTTCAAAAAGAAAAAAAAATTATTATACGACTCTGTTACATATTTATATTGAATATAAATATCAATGTATATATGCACATGAAGATTAATATATAAATATACATTTTCCTTTGACAGCAGGTGAAATCGCCGGTAGATGTGGAAGTAGGGGATGCTAAGCGTCGTGGTATCGTGCAGTATGTCGTCAACCAATCCCTTATGCGATTGTACAAGTGAATTTTGCGCAAGCGCCGATCGTTAAGTGTACCTATACTACTTGTGTACTTAGTCGATGAACGTGAAGCCCCCCTTGTTTTCACCCTATATTCTACAACGACAAAGATAGATAGATAGACTGATAGATAATTTTTTTTATTATAATACCTATCAAGTTTTAAAGGAGGAGAGAAAGAAAGACAGAGAAATAACCCTAACGAGTGGTGAATAACCAACCCCCTGTGAACACGACGACGTATAACATTTTTCTCTGTTGGCAGCGCTGCGACTCGCACCCGGCGACCCCGGTTGTATGTCGTTAATCCAAACAGGGGTGCCCTGATTTGAAGTATGGACATCAGATTTGCGTGCCTCGTGGTGGCGATAGCCGTCCTGATGGCAGCTGGTGTTGTAGCTCGCATTGGTTCTTTTACCAGAATCGCACAAATTACCCTTGCAACATTGCTCATACCACTGTTTTGCAAGTATCATCGGAAACTTTATGTCATCATCAGGACACTACCCCGTGACATTAAGTAAGTTCATATTTATTTTTACTTGGTATTGAAGTGAACATTAGTATCAAATAGAGGGTTGAAACATGGCTGTATTAATTTTAATCATACAGTAATAAGGTGGATATGTATAAATTAAATGCGCTGATAGGAATATGTGTATATGCTTGTGAGTTGATTATAAATTTGTAATTTGGATTTGGATATAATTCGAAATGGGTGATAATAAAATACTTCAACGGTGTAAAAGACAAAAATAGAAGAAAAAACAATCCTATTAATACTAGGGGGATGATATCTAACCTTTACGACAATTGTGAAATAGTGGCGAGTACGATGTGAAAGCGATCGATACTAGTCGACGAAGATGAACAAGAAAAAAGCATCTATCTATACATATGTATACAACATTTGTATGAAAGATATAAATGTATATATATTTGTATGTATTTTTTTTTAGCTGTATGATATTTTAGTTAACCAATGTCTTGTTAAATTATGGCATGTGAGTGTATTAAATGAAAAATTGTACAGGTAAGGATATCATGGCCGACTTCTTTTGTATTTTTTTTTCCTGATTAAAAAGCTTTGTAATTTGCAAGACAGCTGCATATAATAACAAGGAAATGAAATTGTTTTATTTGTATTCATTACTTACTTGACAATGTAACAGTTTATGCTCATATATATTTATGGTAATATAAATGGATGAATAAATTTTTATCATGTTATTATTTTTAATTATATTGTTGTAAAGTATTTCTGCTTATCAGAGGTCTTTTGTGGCCATTTTTAATTGTATAATCGAATGCCAATTAATTTTTGTTTGAAGTATCGAAAATAAATATAAAAGTAATAAATTTATCAGTCTCAATTTAAAGTATCAATTGATAAAATTATCTAAAATATCGATTTCATTAATATCAAGTATTTACAATTCGATAATTTTTTTGTTATCGTTAATATAAAATTTAATCAAAAAATTTTTGACAAAAATTCTCCTTTGCACTTTGGGTAATTTATCAATTTGTTTTGAGACCAATCAAGAAACTCGAACGGATGATCGAATATATATAAACGCTGATATGTTGGGTATTTGCGAATAATCTATTTAATCGAACTTTACCAATATAGATTAATAAACAGGATGTTAAAGGTTACAAAACTGAAGAATCTGTGATAATGTTCCAATCAGAAATTTTGCATTTAATATATTTATGCACTCGTATATCAATAGATTTTTCTATTTTTCCTTTTGAATTATATAAAAAATATAATGAAATCCTAAAAGCAATTTCCAACAGGTTCTAATCAATATTTTTTTCATAAATTATCCAATAGGTTTCTCTACCGCTACTTGAATGCTGATCGCGAAACAAAAAGTTTCGTCAAGAACAACACAACTGTGATGAAAATATTCAGAGAACGTTCAAAATTATATCCTAATAAACCATGTTTTATTTTTGAGGGACGTATTTGGACTAATGCTGATGTAAGTTGATGCAAGATTTTTCTTTGAAATTTGTTTATTATATATTTTTATATGTATTATTTAGATCCTTATATTGTTTGTTTGTAGATTGATGAATACAGTAATCGAATAGCAAATGTATTTCAACAAGCTGGCTACGTAAAAGGTGACGCAGTTGCTCTTATGATGACTAATAAACCTGAATTTGTCGCAACATGGTTAGGGCTTGGAAAAATTGGTGTCATAACGGCATTAATAAATACAAATTTACGTTTACAACTGCTTATTCATTGTCTTACTATTGCTAAAGTCAAAAGCGTCATCTATGGCAATGATCTTTCATCTGGTAAAAACAAAACAAAAAAAATTATAGCAAAGTCTACAGCAAATATACAAATATCTATATTATTAATTAATTTTTGTGTGTTTTAGCGATTGATGATATACGCGAGTCGGTTCAGAATCTCAAATGCTATAAGTCATGTGCAGGTGTCGATGATTCTCAAATAGGAATTGAGAATTTGGATAAATTGATGAGTGAAGTTAGCGCAAATTATCCAGTAGTAAAAGAAGAACCAGGTTATCGGGACAACCTACTCTACATTTATACCAGTGGTACAACTGGTTTACCAAAAGCTGTTCTCATACCAAACTCGAGGTAAGCATAATCAAGTGATTAGTAAAGTATTAAAAAATAAAATGATAAAGTAAATAAGTAAATAACGCGCAGCAAATAAACAATAAAATTAGTTGACTGACCTTCGCGTTTATCGATTCTTTCATGGAATGGTATGACACTTGTCCCACGCACTGCGTTTGAGTTCAATTATAAAATCTATTTAAATATTGAACAAACTGGTAACAAAGTGTTTTAGCTGAAAATAAAATACATCGAAATAAAAAGTCGATTGTACTTATGGTCAAGTACTAGCCCCAACTGTGGACTTGTATACTGATATATTATTCATTTTTATTGACGAGAAGATGTGGGTCAGGCCCAAACGATGATGTCGCCCTTCAAGCAATTCCGCATAATTATAATTAAAAATTAATTTAATGTATGCCGTGTGTGAGATATCTATAATTATCCGAAAAATTACTTCAATTTTTTTTTTATATTTTTTTTTTAATGTCATGACTGATACGATATACTTCTATGTAACTGCGTAGTAACTGGTATGAGCCGCTCGATATAATGAGCATTTTATAATCTTGTCAGGGAGACCTCACAACTTGAGAGAATGAGATTAGAATTGTCATATATTCATCTATGTACACCAGCGAGCTAGAATAATACTATTAAAATAAAAAAAAACTTTATTATCATGTATGAATTATATTGAAAAAATTTATTCATGATTTTTATTTTATAGATACCTTCTAGTCACCATGGCGACCTATCATATGCTGGGGCTGAGACCTGCTAGTGATGTTATGTATAATCCAATTCCATTGTATCACATGGCTGGCGGATTAGTTGGTACAGGATGTGCATTGGTTAAAGGCATTCCCAGTGTATTGAGAACAAAATTTTCAGTGTCTGCGTATTGGACAGATTGTATCAAATACAATTGTACTGTAAGAATAAAAATGTTATTGATTTTTTGCGGCAGTATTTACGCAATTTTGTGAAATTTAAATATAAAAAAATCATATTTTTGTTATGCAGCTTGCGGAATATATTGGGGAAATGTGTCGATATCTTTTATCAGCACCGCAACGTCCTGAAGACTCCCAACATTCAGTACGATTGATGGTTGGTAATGGAATGAGACCACAAATATGGCAACAATTCGTTGATCGATTTAGAGTGGAACAAATTACAGAAGTTTATGGTTCTACTGAGGGTAATGCTAATATAGTTAATGTTGACAATCAAGTTGGTGCTGTTGGATTTGTTCCATCAATTTTGCCAAAGTCATTACATCCAGTTGCAATTCTCCGTGTTAATCCTGAGACTTGCGAACCAATGCGAGGATCTGATGGTTTTTGTATACGGGCAGAAATAAGTAATTAACATTGGATATTTTTATTATTCCCTTTTAATGCAGATAAAAAATTTTAATTTATTATTTAATTGACATTCTCAACAGATGAACCGGGAATGTTTATAGGATTAATAAAGCAAGGGAATGCATCAAGGGAATTTAATGGATATTTAGATAAAGAGGCATCGAAAAAGAAGGTTATTGAAAATGTTTTTACTAAAGGCGATGCAGCATTCATCACTGGTTCGTATTGTAACATATGCAATTACTCTTTAAATGAATATAAATTTTCGAAAAAGGTTATTAAAGTATTTATTCTTGCAGGTGATATTTTAGTTCAAGATGAAATGGGATATTTTTATTTCAAAGATAGAACGGGAGATACATTCAGGTGGAAAGGAGAAAATGTGGCTACTGCTGAAGTTGAAGGAGTTGTAAGCAATGTCGCTGGTTATAGAGACACTACAGTGTATGGCGTACAGGTATGTAATGTTGTTGGTTTAATGAAAAAAAATTTTTTGCTATTTAAATGTGAGACATTATCGAATGATTTAAATGTTTAAAGGTGCCAGGAATGGAAGGTCGTGCAGGGATGGCAGCAATTGTTGATCCTGATTGTTTATTAGATTTCAAAGCACTGGCTGAGGGCCTTGATCGTGCACTTCCATCATATGCACGTCCAATATTCTTGAGAATTGTGAAGGAACTCGAGATGACTGGCACATTTAAGCTCAAGAAAATAAATCTTCAGAAAGAAGGTTTTGATCCAAATAAAATACAGGACAAAGTATATTTTAGGTCTGGCAATAAAGAATATGTTGAGGTAACTCCAGAGTTATATCAAGAAATAATATCTGGTTCGACACAATTATAGAATGTCAGTAGTGGCAAGTACCGCATTTGGGATTTCGGGTAAACGCAATTATAACCGTGAGGGATAAATACCAAACTTTGTGGAATACTTAAGAAAACTAAAAAAAAAAAAATATAATTAGCAAAAACAATGTTTGGTAATATTTTGTTGTAGTTTTTTCATTGCATCATAGTTAGTAGTTAGGGTCCCGGTAAGAAGGACAAAAAATGGATGATCGGATCGCGAAATAATTTGGTATAATTAATATTAGACAATTTTTTTGACTGGTCAATTATTTGGAAGTTTGCTAATTAAAGAAATAAACAGATTGCAAACTGTTTCAATTGAGATATAATTGTAATTACATTTGTTTATTAGGAAGAAAATTATGAATTTTTTGTGAAAAAATTAAATGTTATTAGGTACAATTTTTTTTAATAATCTATAGGTTTTTAAGTTGCACTGCATCGTTGGGTTACGATGATGTGAAAAAATATAAAAATTAATTGAACAAATTTTAATGTACTACATTGTTATGATTTATTAATGGGAATATGGAATGATGGTTTGATAAAAAACCAAAGATGAAAATGTGCACTTTGGAATAGAAGAGACTCATCTTACCGCGTTTTTACACAGTTTGGACCAACTCAGCATTACACGTCCATACATTACCCATCCTGATATAATTATTAATCTCGAGCTATTTCAAAATTATGGCATTACTCATTTTACCAATCCTCTAAAACATATTCAAATCAATGAATAATTAACAATACTTTTTCGTTTTTAATTGCAAAATGCACATTGGCTAAAATTTTTACCTTGGTGTTGTGTAATGTGCGTCAACATTTTAATATCCACGACCTGCCAGATATGTGCCATTCTTTTCTGAGAAAAAAAAATGTATATAGAGTATGTACGTATTCAATGAATTAATATTTGTTTATTGAGCCGAGATATGTAAAAAAAAAAAAAAAGAAAGAATTAATTTCGAAACACAGCTGTACAGGCAACAACACGATTATTAAGAATACGATGATAAAATATTCGAAATACAAAATTCGTGCATACGTTTCGTCAATTAAAAATATGGCAAGATACTTATGGCAATTGTACTTCAACTGCTCAAAAGTTTTTATATAAATACACATCTCACTATTAAATTAGTTTGAAGTGAAAAAAATAAATAAATATATAAATAAATGAATAAATTTAGTACAGTTTTGATGTTTGAATTTTTCGAATGGGACAGGTATTTCATGAGAATGTTCGAATTGTATTAATAAAAAAGCATAATCGAATATATTAAATCGGCAAAAGTAATTTGAAAATAAAATAAAATTGCATATTGTGACAACTCGAATATTATGTCATGTGCCTTGTCATGAATTGGTCAAAATAGCAATGACCATACTTTAATGCACGTGAAATATCAAATTTTGTCCCCTAATTTTTAAAATAATAAATGCACTATTATTAATAAAGACGATCGATCGGTCGAAATAGAAAATGTTTAAGGTATCTTGCCACATGGCTTTAGTAATATCCCCGGTGTGTGTTGAATGAGTGCATGCACGAATAAAAAAAAATAAAGGAATCGAAGCTGCAGGTGTTCGAGACTTTGTTTGATGTAAATAAAAACAGTTTGACCACGTACCGTGAAAATAATTCATGTTTTTATTTATTCACTTATTTATGTTTTCAAAACACCCCCAAAAATTGCGAGCATAATTCTATTCATCATATATTATTCAACTCATGTCATTCAAATCGACATCCACAGTTTCATAATCCATTGCATAATCAACACTTCTTGATGAATTCTATATAATAAAATAAATGCGATAACTGGATATTGTTATACGCATCAGGTAGAAATTAATGCATTAATTCTAAAACTGCCAATCACAATTTTCTTGACTATAAAACATTGAATAGAATTTTATGAAATTACACATCACAATAATTAATGAATTCAAATATTAAATATTCTGAATTCTCCATTATTTATTATCTACAATTAATGGTGAGAAAATTAAAAAATTTATAGCAAAGACATTATTTCAAATAAATTTATGAATAATCACATTTATTATTATGATGATTAATATTTGCTGTCGAAACAAATATATGTACTACATATTACGTGCACACGTCACGATTGGCATTTTTTTTCTTCTATAAAAAAGAAAAATTCAAACTGGTAATGTATTTATAGTAGTTTGAATCTACGAATTTCGCAGATAAATACTTAATTACTGATCGAATTTTTCCGCTTCATAAATTACTGTGAACCTAATTCAATGACTAATTGGATAATATATTATAGACATATGTATTTAGAATACTAAGCATGTCACATGATTAATTGAGTCTAATAAGAGTAAAGTCAATTCGTTTCTTTGATTTAGAAAAAAAAAAAGTCTCACTAATAAATCACACTCATAAAATTGCATCCACATATAATTATTACAAAAACTCCCAATAAAAACAAGCACACACTTTTCTCTCAAGATGGATATTGAGAGTTATAAAAGAAATTGTTAATATTTTTTCATATTAGTACAAAAACATTCGCGATATTTTGCGTTAGGTCGTCTTTGAATAATATAATTCAACTTTCAATTCTTGATTGTTTCAAATAAACTATATGAATCTTTGATGAAAAAAAATTAGCTCACTATATCAGCTAGGTGGAATTGCTTTTGCAGTTTGACCAAAGCCCAAATTTGGCCTTGTGCCAAACCACGACATTTTCCATTCTAATGTCTCTTGAAGAAGTTTTTCTTCCTCTGGTGAAAAATGCAATAATGTCGCTACAGCTCTTGTCAAGTGCAATGCCTAGAAAAAGTATAAAAATTATTTTGTATGATTAAATAAATGAATATTTACTAGATGCTGAGTAAATAAATTAAACTGTGTAAGTAAATGATAATGATTAATGATATTACCTCGTATTCTCTACTGGTTAGAAATTTAATTAACACGTGTTTGAGATATTTAAAGTTTACATCTTCTTCTTGGGAGTTGGAATTTTTGGCAGTGACAGTTTTGGATGAACTTGGACAGAGAATCGCTGTCGAAGGCTCCAAATCGTTATCCAATGATGACGATGGCATTTTTAATTCTCGTTGAAGAGTTTTCTTTATATCAGCTAACCGCTGTTGTAGTACTTTAATTGTCTGTGATATAAAAAAAAAGAAATATTTTTTATTTAAAACCAAATGACAGTTGAATTTTTAATTTGGTAATAAAATCGAACCTTGGTTTTGTCACTGAGTTGACTCTCAAGATCAGCCAAATTACTTTTGAGAGTTTGTGTTATTCCCTCGCTATCTTCTCGCGTTTTTTCTCGTTGTTCAAGCTCCGTCAAACGTTGCGTAACATTATCCAAAGTTGTTGACAGTACTTGTTTCTCTGTGGTAGTTACTTTTAGCGATTGTTCTAAGCTCTCGATTCTGTTATTCAACTCGATATTTTCTGTTTCTTGCTGTCGTTTTTCTTGTTGAGCTATTTCATAATTTTGTGACACTTGCGCGTTTCTGAGTAATGCCGAATCTTTTTCATCAAGTTCTTTTTCAAAATCAATACGTAGTGCTGCATTAATTGTCCTTTCAGTTTCTAAATTTTTTTTCAATTCTATCAATTGTGATTGTAATGATGAATTAATTTCTCTCTGTTCATTGTGAATTAATTTCAGGTGAGTCAATTCCGTTGTTGCATCTGATAATTTTACTGCTGATTCTACCAATTCGGACTTTAATTGGTCGATTTCTCTGGATGATGAATCCTGCTCAAACAAAAATAGAATTTTAATTTTTCAAATAAATTTTTTAAATAAAAAAAAAAATGTAAAATTGATATCGAATTAATCACTAGGAAATTTATAATTTACAGTCATATTGGATAAAAAAATATTACAAATATTTGTTGTGAATATCACTCGTGCGAAATTATTTGTGTCAATAATTGCAAAATCTGTTTTACGTATCCTATAAATTGAAAGTCACATTTTATAATGTGGTAGCGCTGTATTAGAACTTCGCCATATGTGTAGTGTATGATAATTAATAAATATTAAAAGCCATGGTAAGGAGGCAAAGGAGGGAGAAAGGAAAAATGGATTTCTCAATTTAAGAATTAAAAAGAAAAAAAAAAAGCAGAATGATAAAATATAAAATTCAATTTTTTTTTTCTTTTTCCGTTTTGTATCGCTTCTTTATTGCTAATTAAAATTTACATACGATAACGGTTTTACATAAAAACATTTATTACTACTCTCATTTTATTATAATTAGTAATATAACAAAAGGCACAACTGAAGTTTTGAAAAGAGAATACTTGAATATACATTTAATAAGGTCCCATTGTTGCACTCGTGCTTGTCATGTTTTTCTTTTTTTTTGTTTTAGAATAGATAAGAAAAAAAAACAAATACTTTTTTAAACTCATTCTCAATTCTGGATATTTCTACGTGCCGAAATTATGTAAGCGAAACTGAAAATACTGAAAATCGGATAAGAAAGAATTTAGAAACATTAAAAAAAAAAAATAAAATAATAAAGTGTAGTTTCGTAAGAAGCAGTACATGCACTAAATAGAAATTTATGTATAATTTAAATTCATATATAACAAGATAATAAATCGCTGGTATAAATGTCTGAATATGTATAATAAGGACGGCACATATTTTATCAGCAGTAAACATAGCCGATTGATAAAGACGCGATAGTTACAGCTCAGTCATATTTTAAAAGTCGCTACATTTTAACGAGCCCGATAATCACCCCATTATGAATGAATAATTAAAATTACTAAAATAAAAGCGAATTTTATCATTCACTTCACGTTGGTAAGTATAAATTAACCTTGACAATTTTTTTATGAATATAATTATTAAAGAATAATAAAGTATTCATAAAATCGAATAAAGCACTAAAAAAACAAAGTAAACTATCATTTAATAATTTTGACAAAATGATAAATTGTATTTTTAATGATAGGATTAACGAAATAATTAAACTTCTGAAAATATGGTTAAATATAAATTAATAAAAATCTAATAACGTCGTAGGTATGGACGAATCTTGATGTAGGAAATAAATTTTCTACAATTCCAATTATAGAGAAAAGGAAAAATAAAATATGCTCTGTATCATACAAGATATTGTATGTGGAATGTAATTTATATGAGTTTGTCATATTGTTGTTTTCTCATTCCCTCAATCGTATTACCGCGATTCATAAATGTATCATGTGTACACTATTATTTTAATTGCATTGCTTTTTTCTAAATCCATGCAATCATGATTACCATCAGACATCGCGGTAACTCACAATTTGTCGATTAAACTCTTCCACCTCATCATCAACGCAGGCACGGAGCTCTTTTAGTTCCGTGGCCATCTCGTCGATGTCTTCTGCCATGCGCAAAAGCTTGGCATCTTTATTTGCCATGACAATATTGTTCACCTCTATTTCTGCCTCCAGTTGTTTGACATGCTGCTTCAGCCTTTCTTTTTCCTCTTCGACACGTCGTCTCTCCAGGCCCTCTTCGCCGGCTTGTCTACTCAGTCTTCCAACTTGTGTTTCCAAACTCGAAATTGTTCCCGACCAACTGGTTTTTATGTCAGATAAATGCAGATGAGCTTCTTCCAGTTTACGCTCAAGCAATGTACGTTCACGCATCAAATCAGCAATACGATCGTCCACTGTTGAATCATCATTTGATTCTAATGATAATCTTTGTTCCAATACCGAAACTTTTACCAGTAAATGACGCACTTCTTCTTTTGTTTGTGCTAATTCACCGGATAATTGAGCTTTTTCTCGTTGAGTTGAATGCCGTAAAGACTCCATTTCATCCTAAAATTTTACGTGACAAATAATAATTGTTCTTGAATAATTTTACAAATATTACGTCACTTTAAGACGTTGACATTTCAATTTACACGTTTTGTAGAGGATTTTTTATTCCTCAATTTGTTATTCAATGGTTATTTTATGTTGTAAATTGAAATAATAAGTATATAAAAGCAATTTAACTGAAATGAATAGTTTATGATTCGCATGAAAAAAATAAAGGTAGATTTTATGGTATATAATAACATAAAAATATTAAAGCAAAAAGAGATTGTGAAACTGATTGAAAATAAATTGAATGCGATAACCATTACTCCTGAAGCTATTTATTTAACCATATAGTTGATCAAAAATTATGAAAAAATTTCACATCTTTACCATATGCATGCTTTTTATATAATTATTTATTATTTAGACATCCGAAAGTACTCAAACCTTATTCCACAATTTAGACGGACAATACAAGCGAGAAAATTCAATTGTAAAAAGGATTTTGTAGCAGAATAGCGGCTAAGCTTTTTAAAAAAAAAAACGTACCTCTAGCTTCAGCAGTAGCAGCAACGAATTAGCGGAAATAACCAGCTAATTTGTTATTCCATTGTGTTTCTTGTGTGTGGACATACAATTTTCTTCGTGTGGATTTGTATATAATCCTCAATAACGTTATAAAACAAATATATTTTCAATCACATTTTTTTTTGTTTCAAACGTGATACATGAAATATATTTAATGCTCTCGAAAGACACTGACGTTTCAACAATTACATGATGCCTTTGTAATTTGTGTTCACATGTATCACATACATTGCGTGAATAGAGTTCGGGGAAAATCCGAAAGGAGGTGAAAAAAAATAAATGATAAAAATGCGAACTAATTAAAAGTAAAACAGAAAAAAAAAACATATTGTCTTCATAGGAAATACATATTGAATAAATAAACGCATATGAGAACATAAAGCACAATATTAATATAGTAATTGAAAAACAAAAAAAAATTAACAATAAATTAATATTTCAAAACCCATTAGGCTGGATAGGAACATCGTCGTAGTAACACAGCACTGTTTACATTGATCTTGGTTTCTTTTAAATAAAACAATACAATAAGCACAATCAATAGGATTGAAAATTAGAAATAAAAAATGGATTTCAAGTAGACAACGTCCGATTGAATTGATATATTATTTTTTCGATATTTTATCAAGCGTTTTTTTTTTGCTTTAATACTTATCATATTCATGATACATGAATACAATATGGAATTTATTGCGTGAAAAATCGCGGTTTCCCATTATAAAATCCATAATGATTTTCATCAGAGTAAAAATATGATTGAAATTGAGCAAAATATGAAATTGATAATAATAATAGTAATAAGAGTGATAATAATATTAATGATTTGATTTTTTTGTACCTGTATATTATTCAATTCATCCTCGTATCGCCGAAGTCTGGAAACTTCCGTTTTTAAACTGTCGATTTCTGCTAAAGCTGCCTTTAAACTATGAGATTTTTCATCGACCTCCTGCTCTTTAGTTAATAACTATAAATATGAATAAGTAAATATAAATGTCTGTACATTTTAAAATAAACAATTAATTTTCAGTAAGTGAAATGTATTTACCAAATGCTTGATTTTCGCCATTTCCTGTGTCTGAAATCCTTCTAACTGCTCAACATCTTCTTGAAAACTGTACAATTTTTTTTTATACTCTGCAATATCATGAAAGTAAATTAAAGTAAATAGCTGTGATATATCAATTGATGATTCATCAAATTGTTTCATATCAAAAACATTAATTAATTGAAAATTTATATACCTTCAGCGTCTCGAAGTGCAACTTCTAATGATTGTTTAGCATTTTCTGCTTTTTGTCGACTTTCTTCAATTTTCAATTTTTCCTTTACCTGTTTCTCCAAATTCTGTTTCCACTCCTTTTCCTTTTCCAGCAACTTAACAGTCCATTCTTCATCTTTTTTATCAAGCTTCTTCTGTAATTCCGTCTCCTTTTTCATCAGTCTTTTTCTCCATTCATCTTCCTTGCTTTCGAAATTTTTTATATCTTTGGCAGTCAATTGTGTCCCATCACATAATTTAAATTCGAAATTATTCTCTTGCCGTTGAATTGGTGGCGATGATGATATGGCATTACTTTCTCTAGAATCGTCTAATGATATTTGTGAACCGCTTATACTACTTGAAGAGCCAGTCTACAATTAGTCATCAGAAAAATATTTATAATATAGGTTAGGTTACTCGACAATTGTCAGAGTACACACGTGAATATTGCACAAATAAATGAAGGACATATCCATTTTAATTTCTATGACTCATATACCCATGTAAAATAATACATACATAACAATTATTTCACTAGAACATTTTATCTAAAATGTTTTTACCTGCGACAGATGTTTAGAATTGATACTACGTCCAGAGCCGGCATTTCTAATAACCGTCGATACATCACTGCCAATTTCTTCACGTATTTTATTTTTCAAACTGGCAAACATTATGAAAATATTCTAGGATCTGTGCTA
Organism: Microctonus hyperodae; assembly: GCA_030347285.1. NCBI lineage: Eukaryota > Metazoa > Arthropoda > Insecta > Hymenoptera > Braconidae > Microctonus > Microctonus hyperodae. Next base: position 2,120,380 of record JAQQBR010000003.1, on the reverse strand, counting down.
GAAAAAAACTGACAGGTTAACACACACCTGTCAACGTCACGGGCACGCAAATGAATATAAACCGAAGAATAAACTGCGTTCCAGAATAAAATTACTTTGCGATAATGCAAGAATTTTTTCAAAGATCTTGTTCATCATTTCCAATTGTACATTTTTTAAATTCACCTCTTATGTACAATACTGGATTAACCAAAAATATCTACAAACTGGTGTTTTACTAATGAAAAAAAAAAATATGCATGTATAATCAACTGCATCAACACTACACAACACAACTGAACAATAATTCCCATACTGTTCAATGACGTAATCCTAGGAGTTATCACCGTGCCACTGTAGTGGGAGCCACGCGCGAGGGAGAGAGATAAAAATTGATAATATTAAAAAAATCCACCACCACCACTACTACAGGTCTTGTTTTATTTTTCCGTCAATAAAATTGTCACAATTGAATCGATGCTACGATATATATACAAGCAAAAATAAATAAAATAACCATTACTATGTAGACAAATTTGAAAATCAAAAGATTTAATAAGGTTAGGAATATCAATCCGAGTATTATTTTGAGAATTATTTCAAGTGTTTGCCACATATTTTATCTTGTTTTTTAATAAAAAAATCAAATTGAAATTCGGTTACGTGTGTCAAACATTGTTTGTTCATTTATATTTTTGTTTCTTATAGAAAATATTACAATTATAAAATTTCAAATTGTTTACATATTTTACTTCAAGACAATCGCTTTTTTTATTAGAATCTCCGAAAAATTCGTATCGTAACATTCATAAGTATTCATAATAATAATACGTAGATGTCAAACGTGAATATAATAAATTTATTTGTTTCCCGCGCTTTGTTAATACTGTTTTTGAAAACTCTGACAATGCGCGCGCAATATATAATTTCCAAACACATAAATATATATATACACATCGTGTATTATCCAATATATTCTCCCACCATTTTTTTTATTACCCTGGTGAGAGCATCACCAACTATTAATTTAAATACATATGACCGTTTGCTCGGAATTCAGATTTACCTCATGGCGTTTGTTTTGTACCATACATGTGTAGTCTATTGTGTTTCAAGTAGTGTATAAAATAACCTTAATAAAATTAAACCAATTTATTCGTAAATGTTGTAAAAGTAAAGTGTTTCAATATGATTACTGGATATCCAGATGACCCTAATACTACCATAAACTTCGATATGTAAGTTTTGTAAAATACCGTATTTTTTTTCATGTTTTAATGTCTTCCACCACATAAACTGCATCTTCAAAAAAGTATTTCAGCCCATTAATAAAATTCCATCGCTTTCAATTATATTTTTCATCCTCCTAAATTCCTGATATCAATTTTCATCTATTCACTTCTACTCTTTACAAATAACCTCAATAATTATTTATGTGCAATAGCAGAGAGTTTGATTATTGTTCAATTGAACCAATAATTCATGTGTATGTATTTATATCCACATATACATGTTGATATTTATGAAGATTCATCAACAATGATTTCATGAAGTTAGAAAATGACAAATTAAATATGTCGTCCAAAAATTTTATCTGTACCAATTGGTTTATCACGTCATCAGCAGATTCTTGAGGTATAATTTGAAAATAATTTTTTCAATAAAATACAACTACACATATGTGATTATTGATGAGCATGCTTTCAATTGTTTTGTTCATTAATTCTTCATGAATTGTAAATTGTCAATTTTAATTTATACTTCCCAGCAGTTATCACATTCAACAAAGCAGGGTCATAGATCATCGGTATGTTCCAGAGGTTGTCAGTGGATTTATTCTTCACTATGATCGTTTACACATATGGATGTATATCAACCTTAAACAATTTTATTTGTTTCAAAGCATAATATATGTTTAAAATTAATTATTTGCACTACAACTTGTGCAATACATCAATTACAATTGATCTTCAATATTACTGATACTTCACTGTATCATCATCTCATTATTAATTAGACAAAATTAATATTATAATCCAAAAAATACTTTTAAATATTAATGTTATTATTACTGTCCTATAAGAACAAAAAACACTTGCATTTCTTCTGTGATTTTCAACAACTCAACAAGAAGAAAAAAATATTTTTACTTGGATTATATTCTGCTTCAATTGCTAATTAATTGATCTAGATAAATTCACGTTTATCATTTATTTGATTATTTAAAAATTATGTGGCTACTGATACGTTTGCGCACAAAATTTCATGCTCACAATATCATTCAATGTTAATTATTAAACATGTTTTATTAGTTAATTATTATTAGTATCTATCAGTAGTATATTCTAAATATTGATAAGATGATTTTAAATGTTGCTTTTTCTTTCTGTTCTCAGTGCTTTTGTAACAAAAACAACGTTATCGTAATCTTTAGATTTGATAACAAAAATATGAGAACCACTGTTCCCCTCTGATCGATGCAATGCTGTATGTGCGGAGAAACCCCCTCTCCAAATCACTTATGCTATTTTGCTCTCACGCAATCTCTTCTCTTTTCTCGTGTGTTCCCTCTTGTTTCTCATTTCATCCCACAGGATCCGTCAGCCAAAGAGTGCTCTATACAAAAGTTCACACTCTACACGTTTTCTCAGTTGTCTTTCGTTCGTTCAAGCTGTTGTTTCACATATATACATTCAAGCAAATTGAACGTATTCAATATTAATATTTATTGCGTTTTGTTACATACCGGAAATCGGACAATTGTGAATTTAAAATTTTATATTTGACGAAGATAAATTATTAGCAAGTTTCAAGATGAAGAAATTGTTTTTTATCGTTTGACTTTATTTTTATTTCAACGATATTAATATTAAGATTTTTTTTTTAATTTTTTTTTTAACATGGGACAAATTAGACCATCAGTTAAACGAAAGATTTTTTTTAATAAAATGATGGTGAAGAAGAACAAATCATCAAATGTGTGATAAAAACTTATTTACGTGCACTTTTTCCGCCAATTTAATTTTTGTTATTGAGTTTTAGTTAATAGACACGCTACAGTGATAATTCTTCCACCGTATCGATAATCCAAGAACGACTTTATTTATAAACGCATCAATATTACAAATTGATTGGTTCAGTACACGTGATATAATTTGTAATATCTAGATAAAGCAAGAGTGCATTACAATTGTCATTTATTTTATTCCTGTATTTTAATATTTAGTTTAAGTGACCAAAAATTTCGGAATTTTATTCTTCATTTAGTTTTATTGTGTTATTAGTTTAATTGAATTAGTAAAAAAAAAACTAAATTTTATACTGATATAATATTCAAGACTGACTTTATACATCACAGTAAATAGTTAAATGTGCCAAACATTTGGAATAAATAAATATATTCTGCAGATAACCGTAAATAATTTTATTATAATATTGAATTTATAAAATTCAATAGTAAAACTATATTTTTAAAAGTCTCAAAGACAAAAATTACGTGTAATATATTTATATAAAATTGTACTCTTAAAACTGTTTTAATTCCCGTGAAAATTATCAATTGCCAAAAAAAGAAAATGTTTTTTGGTGGCAGTACGTATACTTATTATGGGCATACAAGTCCAAAGTCTCCAACACGAAATAGTGTGTGGGGCCATGTTTGTGCTCCTTTCAAGAAGTAAGTAGGAAAATTAATAATGAATTAATTATTAAAATATAGAGCAAAGTACTTTACCTATGTGAAAATAAAAACGAATGACATAGTATATAAATTATATCTGCATGAAACCACTATTTATTATGCATAATACATGAAAATACGTCGATATAAAATGCTAGTAAAGTTATTTGTTGGTTTACAAGAAAACATTGTACACGTGGATCATACGGAATAATAATAAAAATTAAATAGAACATAAAACAGGAGCAAGAGCACAAACAATTGTATGTGAAAATAATGACACCACTAACAAAGTAATAATGCCAATTTGTATTACAGACAATCGAGCTAATTGTTTTATTGCATAGGCTGTGGTTAATGACCTGTAAATTGAGAAAATTTTATGAAGAGAACTCCATGCACTTCACACGGTGTTTTAAATTCATTATAAATAATTTGAATATTTATTAATTAAATTAAATATTCTACGTATTCTAGAATTATTTTTCGTTCTTTGCCATTTATTCAGGAGGCTGCCATTGGTCCAAAACAAACCTTAGTCACGTTGAGTATTGATCAACTTCTCCCATCTTGTGATGATAAACAGATACCTCTAATATTAACATTTTATCTTCTGTTTTTAATTCATGAACAGCACAATTAAATCACTATGTGAATATTATTTGAGTATTAAAAATACATATAAAATTAAATTTCTAGTAAATATATTTTTTATACA